>JAEANM010020473.1:0-12095 GCA_017656035.1 Myanophis thanlyinensis
ACCCGCGGTTGCGTAAGCATTTCACTGCATATCGTACCATGTATGACTGTGTATGTGACCAATACATTTGAAATTGATTACATTGGGGATGTTACTTGCAACCCTTTGGAGTGTCTTTGGAGACCATAGTTTATAGCTTAGCTTGGGCAAAGGGTTACACACAATCCATTACTCAGAAAGCAAACCTTAGTCTAATGTGCAGCTGATTTAAAATAGGCAAAAGTACATTTCTCTTTGAATTTAGTTAGTTTCTTTTCAAGCTTGCCACACCCATTTTTAGACTTAGATAGTTATCTGGGAGTCTTATCACTTCAACATTCTTTGCCGTGGGAAGCAAGGACATCTGTCCTGCACCTGTGAAGGGGGGACCAGAAGATGACCTTTGGATGCTACCGTACTTGGATTAGAGAAAAGGGTGCCATGTGATGATTTAGGGGAAGAAATTTTGGCTTTACTTTGGGTGGAGAAAATGCAGGAATTCAGATTCGGGTTTTCTCCAGATGTGCCAATATGATGTCTTCAATAAAACCTCATTCTGAGGAATACGGCATCCTGAGAGTTTCGATTACATTGCAAACCTTAATCTAATGTGCAGCTGACTTAAAATGGGCAAAAGTACATTGTCACTTAACCCATCCTTTCTGTGAACTGCAAATTACAGGTAAAACTTGAGTAGCAGCCACAACTGAGACCAAAATTTATGTCGCTGAGTGAAATGTCCGTTAAGCGAGTTTTGGCCCCTTTCCCCACTTTTCTTGCCACCATTGTTAAGTGAATCCCTGCAGTTACTGAGGTAGTAAACACGGTTGTTACGTGAATCTGGCTTCCCCATGCATTTGGCTTGTCAGAAGGTCCCCTTTTTTGACCTGACCCCGTGACGCTGCAGTCGTCATAAATATGAGTCAGTTGCCAAAACGTCTGAATTTTGATCACATGACCATGGGGATGTGGTGATGGCCGCAAGTGTGCAAAACGGTCATAAGTTACTTTTTTCAGTGCTGTTGTAACTTTGAACGGGAGTAGAGTAGAGTAGAAGTTGGAAGGGACCTTGTAGGTCATCTAGTCCAACCCCCCCCCGCCCAAGCAGGAGACCCTACACCATTTCTGACCAATGGCAGTCCAGTCTCTTCTTGAGAGCTTCCAGTGACGAAGCTCCCACAACTTCCGAAGGCAACTTCTGTTCCATGGGTTGATTTTTTCCCCCCCTCACCGTCATAAAGTGAACGAGCTGTTCTAAGTTTGAGGACCACCTGTATTTAGCCAGGTTTGGGTTTTAACAGGATGAAGATGGGGAGAATCCGGAGCAGAGTGACATCATGGCTCACCCCATTGCAGAACGCCTCGACATCTTAATGATTGTGATGTTTTCCTACATTAAAGATGTATGCTACGTGAATGGTAATAAACCTGGGGTAGTTTCCTGGTATTATTTGGCAGGGTTTGAGCTGAGCATTTGGGCTTAACGTAGGCGACTCACTTGAAAGGAACTCCTGTATGATGTTGTCGTGTATTGCCGTAAATTCATAATTTGGGCATGTAAGTGAAAAACACGACATCCTTTTAGCTCCACGGTTTCTGTCCCTCTTAAGCCAATTCAAATTCTTCTAATTAAGGACAATCCATATTAATCAATCTTCCAAGCGGCGCAGTGGTCAGAGTGCGGTACGGCAGGCTACTTCTGCTGGCTGCCTACAATTTGGCAGTTCAAATCCCACCAGGCTCAAGGTTGACTCAGCCTTCCATCCTTCCAAGGTCGGTGAAATGAGGACCCAGATTGTCCGGGGGGCGGGGGGGGCGGGCAAGAGGCTGACTTTGTAAACCGCTTAAGAGAGGTTTGGAAAGCACTATGAAACAGTATACAAGTCTTAAGTGCTATTGCTATCTTCCCCTCTTCATGTTTTTCAGATAATAATAGCTGTATTGGTGATAGAATATTCAGCATCTGAAAGCTGCCCAAACGAACTGTCCTTTTTAAAAAGCTCCTCATTTTTCTTAGCATACAATTCTAGGAACATAAATACATTTTTTTGTTCCTAGGGAAAATTGACATTGGCCGCACCAAAGATTTATACCGAGACCTTGTGGCTATATTTGATAAGCTGATTTTAACCACCCACGGATCGTGTCATGTGCAGTTCATCATCTTCTACCTCTCTAGTTTCAGATTGGTAAGTGATCAAATACAATTTTTTTTCCCTTTCCTTCTTATGTTTTTCTCCCCCTTTTAACTGGATCGTCCTATCCTTTACTCCAAGGAAACATGAAACTGGCTAGAAGTTACCAAAAGACATCCTGCTATTGACCTCACCCAAAATCCCTGATAGAAAAGATTTATTTGCTTTTGGTTTAATTGGACAAGAAGTACATTGGGAACTGTCGATGTCTTTAATTCATGTTCTGTTCCTTTGTTATTGTTTCATTGTTCTGTTAATTTTACTTCTGTTTGAACGTCTTTTTCTTTTTATTGTAAGCCACCAAGAGTTAGTCCCACAGCGAGAAAGGTGGCAAATAAATTTAACAAAAAAAATAAATAAAAGAAACCTTTGATTCCAACTTCCAATTATTTATAGTTAACCTTTTCCCTTACCTGACTGATGATACCTAGATGGCTGTACATTGCCTCGAGTCCTTCGGGAGAGAGGCGGTATAAAAGTTTAATTAATTAATTAATTAATACCTGTGGCCACAGCCCCAGCCTTAATAGCTTCGTATGTCCTCCAGGTAATCGCAGAGGCTTTTGTGGAGCATCTCTGGAAAAAGCTGCAGAATCCAAATGTTCCTGCTGTGATCCGGCAAACCACCGGGAACTACATTGGCAGCTTTTTGGCACGGGCCAAGTTTATTCCTATGGTGTAAGTAGGTCGCAAGAGTGATCCTTGGATGGATTAACCTGCCAAACAGGGCTACATCCCAAAGATGCCAGCCCACTGCTGGTTGCATAGCCAGTTTTTTTATTTTTTTATTTTTTTAATCATTTCAGGACAGTGAAAGCCTGCTTAGATCTCCTGGTCAGCTGGCTGCACACTTACATCAACAACCAGGGCATGGGGTCCCGAGCGTTTTGCGACATTGCGCTCCACGGTCCATTCTACGCAACTTGCCAGGCTGTGTTCTACATAGTCATCTTTCGCCACAAGCAGATCCTGAATGGAAATCTCAAGAAAGGTGAGCAGAAGTTCACCAGACAGGTGGGGCAGAAGATGCCTGTTTCTAGCCTAGATGTAGGAGAAGGACAGGCGGAGCCTGTGGGGGGGGGGTGGAGTCAAGAGAGGAATTAGCTTAGCGTCATTACATTCCCACAAACAGCCTACTTTTTTCAGTGCTGTTTCAAACTTTCCCAGTGCTTCTTCTGTAACTTTGAAAAGTCACTGGTTGTAAATTGAGAACTACCTGTATGCATTGTTGACGTTGCTCCACTAAGAATCTTCTGTGCCATGTTGCCCAGAGAATGTGTTTTTAGAAGCCTCTGTAACATCAGAACGATGTGAATGTATCTCTAGTTAGAATTAAATTTTGGGAAATGTAGCATTTCATAAAAAGCCCAGATTCAACGTAGTAAATTACTCTGGTCTTCTGTTTTGAAGGTTTGGCCTACTTACAAAGCTTAAACTTCGAACGCATTGTTCTGTGTCAGTTAAACCCCCTGAAGGTCTGCCTGCCAACCATTGTGAGTCTCTTTGCTGCTCTGACCAGGTACTAACTATTGTTTCTCTCTTGCAGAGTTTATTTACGTATTAAATAAATGCATTTATTTACATCAACAATCTGTAAAATTTGGAGTGTGTTGTAGAGGGACTCTGACCATTTATTGAATGCATATAGAAATGGGGCGATAGCGAGGACACATTTTTCCTTCTTTCTTATGTGTTTTAAATCAGTCTCAGACTGGGATGTCCAGCCTTGGCAACTTGGCAAGACCTGTGGACTTCAACTCCCAGAATTCCCCAGCTAGCCATGGGGGATTCTGGGAGTTGAAGTCCACAAACCTTAAAGCTGCCAAACTTAGACATCCTTGGTCTAAGGCATTTCTTGAATGCAAAAATGTAGAGACATCCCATTTGCAGTTCCTGCTATTGCTCAAACGGAGAAAGGATTTGATGCCTCCAGAAATGTTTATTAGCCTGTTGAAGATCCAAATCTTTGGCCTGCCCCATTTCCATGTTCCAAGTCTAGCCAGTGCCAAGAAAGCAACCTCATATTTCCTTCTCTGAACATGGAGGAAGGAGAAGATAGTTGTTTTGAGAAGAAGAAGAAGAAAAAAATTCTTTTTCCATGGGAAAAACATACCCTTATTTCACTGACCTCCTGGGGATTTTTCCCCAAGAATTTCAGGCCTTGTCCTAGTCTGAAGGAAACAACAAAAAGGGGGAAAGCTAAGGAAAGAGAAAATAGTAGCAGTTCAAGATATTATCTCTTTACTAACCCAGAAGAAGGCAGATAAAAGTACTGGAATGAGGAAATGAGGAAAGCTCCCAGGTGGCCAAGGGAAAAGATGTTTCCGTCCCTTGCCCTCGGAAGCTCTTTTGTGAAATGCAGATGAACCAGGTGGGTGGCCATTTGTGAATTTAAAATAACTACAGTTTTTCTCCTTTCTTCCTCCTCCTAGGAAGTACCAGGTGGCCTTCTGTGACACCATCATTGAGAGAAACCGGAGACAAGTCTTGCCAGTTGTCCGAAGCAGCTGTGGGGGGGAGTCTGTTGAGACGGTCACAAACCCCCTTGATAGTTTTTTCCCGTTCGATCCTTACATCCTTAAAAGGTACCTCGTTGAGAGACGGCTAACCCTCACCTGAAACATGCCTCTCTTTTTTTGTTGTTGTTCTTTTCAACTCCGGTGGGCAAGCTGTAATTCCCCACCCCCCCCACCCCTGGTGTGTTTCACTTCCTGCCTTCCAGACACACTGGATAATGTTCCCTGTCAGCCAATGGCTCTGCTGGCTAGGGATCATGGGAATTGAAGTCCCATCATGTCTGGAAAGGGTCAGGCAGGGAAATGCTGATCTATCTCCTTGGAAGAGTTCAAGACCACTAAATTTTGCCCACGTGAAATACATAAAAGCGGGATTGTGCTTTCTCGGTTTGCAAGAAGAGCAAAAATGATAGGCAGGGGTGACCTGAACTGAAGTCTTTAGCAACGCTTTATTATCAATCAATCAAATCAACTTTTATTCATCACATGCACAGTCATATATGGTACAAAATGCAGTGAACTGTATGCGACCGTAGGTAGTAGGGCAAGGGGATAGTATGGACAGGGAGGGAGAATAAATTAGGAAGTGGTTGAGAGAGGTAGACTATGGGAATACTTTATAGTCCTGGGTTGTTGTGGTTTGGTTTAGAGTCCGTATTGCCTGTGGGAAATAGCTCCTCCTTAGTCTCTCTCTGTTGGCTTTCAGGGAGCGGAGGCGCTTTTCTGACCGCATCATGGTGAACAGTCTGTTGTTGGGGTGGCTGGGGTCCTTCGTTATTTTCCTGGCTGTATTTTGGCATCATCTGTTGTAGATGGAGTGCAGTTCAGGGAGCTTGGTGCGGATTATAATTTGAAACACACAGCCCATCTCCTAACAGACCTCCAAGGTTGCTGTATTTTTGTGCGACTTTTGTCCCTAATCTAGGTCAACCTTGGAAGCCCGTTTCTCCTGCCTTTATATCCCATCAGCTGAAAGTTGTCGTATTTTTCAGCTCTGTGCAATCCCTGTTAAGCAACACCTTGTTTGTCTTTCTCTCTTCTGCCCTCTTTCTTATCCCTCCCCCCCCACCCTATTTCTCAGATCAAAGAACACCATCAATCCTTTGTATCAATTTTGGGAAGAGCAGAATGCCGAGGACCTCAAAGAGACAGTAGAACCTGTCAATGAGGTAAGCAACGCTTGTTCAAGCTCCATCAGCCTGTTTTTCCTTGCGAAGGATATTTGCTTCTCTCTTGGGCTGGGAGGTTTGCTAATCTCCCCCCCACCCCCATATCTGGGAGGCTTTCCATTGAAGGGGAGGTCAGCTTAGATCAGCAATGGGGAACCTGCAGCTCCCAGATGTTGTGAACTCCAGCATCTTCAGTGTCCTTGGTCCTACTGAGAAGGTAGTTCAGCAACCACATCACAGGTACAGGAGAGAGAAAGAGCAGTGATGGAAAAACAAATAGGAAAAAGCTTGTGTTTTCTTTCTTCAAAACAGTATCTCTACATGGGGCTTCCCTTGAAGAGCATCCGGAGGCTGCAGTTGGTGCAGAGTGCGGCCGCACGGGTAATTGTGGGAGCTCCTCGGAGCTCCCATATTACACCTCTCCTGTGCGAGCTGCACTGGCTCCCTGTGGCCTTCTGGGTGCGATTCAAGGTGTTGGTTCTTACTTTTAAAGTGCTCCATGGCTTGGGACCCGGGTACTTATGGGACCACCTGTTGCCACCATCAGCCTCCAGCTGACTGGTGCGTTCCCACAGGGCAGGCCTCCTCAGGGTTCCACCGTCGGGACGGTGTCGTCTGACAACCCCAAGGGTTCGAGCCTTCTCTGTGGCTGCACCCTCCCTGTGGAACGAATTGCCCCCGGAGATACGGACCATCACGGACCTGCGGACCTTCCGGCGTGCATTAAAAACCCACTTATTTCAGCAAGCCGGTCTGGCCTAATACTTAACGGGGTTTTAAATTTGTTCTATTTTTAATTAGTTAAATTGTTTTAAATGTTTAATCTTTTTAATTGGTTAATTGGCCATTGATTTAATCCATTTTAATTGTGTTTTACATTTTTTATGTATTTGTTCTTAGATGGCTGTGCACTGCCCCGAGTCCTTCGGGAGAGGGGCGGTATAGAAATCCAATAAACTTATCTCCCAACTTTGGCCATCTGAAGATGTGTGGACTTCCAATGCCCCCAATTCCTCAGCCAGCGCACTAGCTGGGGAATTCTAGAAACTGAAGTCCACACATCCTCAAATGGCCAAAGTTGGGAAATGCTGTTTTTTAAGCCACTGTCTTGCCGTTTTCTTTTTCTTCTTTGAACTTGTGGTGTGTGTTTTTTCCCCGCAGGGTGAAAAGGGTGAAGACGAAGACGATTTCTTGAGAGGTGAAACTCCGCAAAACGATGGCACGATCAGCGTGACACCGAGCTCCTTCAATGCTCTCATTCAGAATTCAGAAAACAGTCTCGGATCACCACCAGTTGAACTGCAGCTGCAGCTCTGATCTTTTTTGGGGGTGGGTGGGACTCCAGATAGCAACGACATTGATATACAAGAGACCCTTGGCAGGAGACAGTTTCTAAATTCTTCATTTCTTGCATTAATTTAGATCTCAAAACTGAAAGTTTGCATCCCAGACAGAATGATAACGTTAAGCTTTTTGGACTTATTTACTACAAAAAGCTGTAAATATCAGAACCATTAGCCCTATATTTTTTTTCCCCTTTTGTATTTTCCTATTTTGGGACAGATCCCCTGTGATTCAACACAACACTGTTGATCCACTGATCCAGAGAATGCTAGTGCTCCATGTTGATGCCTATGGATTAAAAAGGCAAAAAGAAAGCTATTTTTTTTTTAAGCAAACATGCTAATCAGAAGACCAAGGTCTGGTTCTAGAGCTTTTTTTAAAAAAAGAATCTTGCTTTGAATTTTACAAGAGTCCTGCTTAATCCGAGAATTTGGCAGAGTGTCAAAAGTTATGTCAAAACAATCTAAGATTATTCATCTTTGGGGAGAGTTGTATAAAATAAGATGTGTTGCTATTCTGACTTCTGTGAAACTACGTTGCCTACGTCAAAAGAACAGGATAGTTTCTGCTTTGTGTACAAAAATACTGGCGTGACAGCTGAGCCTCAATACCATCATCTAATGGTCCAGGCCACTGAACACAAAGGAAGTAAGCTACCTGAAGTGGTATTTTGCCAGCCATGTGGCACACAACTTGTTATCCCACAGCTGCTACCAGGTGTGATGTGCCCTCTGCTTATAGTAGAACCAGCCCTAACTCTTGTTTACCCTACTGACTGTATAAAACTTTATCTTCAGTAGTGCGTGTGGTTTGTTGGCACAGCAGCCAAAGTGTGAAAATCACAGGAAGTGTACTTGCCAAGACTGAAATTTCCACAGACAGCCTGTTCATCTGTTACCACCAAATTTCGGCAATTTAAATTTCAAATGTTGGCCTTTTGGGAGCTGTTTTCCAGCATCTTGGAAGTATCTCAAGCCGGGTAACAATGATGTTTGCAAACACTGGTTTGCAAGTCCCTGGATGGGACAGAAGTAAATGTGAGGCAGGAGGGAGTCATAAATTGGGAGGATGAGTAAGTTGCAGATGCCAAGAGGAATATTTTTTAAGATATTTACCCTTACTTTGCCTAGATAAGCTGATAATACTGGCTTGGAATAAGGGCCAGCTTTGCACTCAAAGCTGAATTACTTTCTTCAGATCTTGGACTCATTCTACCTGGGAAAACCAAAACCTACAATTTCTGCTATTTAAAACAATAATAACCGAAATGTGGGGCAAGAAGCAAAATGGTCATCTCAAAAACGAAACCCACATTTCAGGAATCAATGCAAGCAATCTTTTTCATTATTAAGGTTTTGTTCTATTTCTAATGAAAAGGTTTCATTTTACAAAGTGGAAAGATTCTGTCATTATTTAATTCTATGGATTAAAAGTTATTTATTAAAAGCGAATGGGCTTTTTTTTTTAATGTCTGCTCAACCATTATCCCTCTAAAATTATTAGCATACAAATCCACCTAACCAGTTTAGGGAATTCCTCGAGTCTTCCAGCCAGCAGTTTCTTGGCCTTTTGCTTCCACGGACATCGGTTTCTCAAAAAAGTCCATGAAAAAAAGTCCATGAAAAAAAGTCCAAGACGGTCATTTTTCTGCCACAGTTCTGCAACCGATTTCCTACAACCACACACCTAAACAAACATTTGGGGTGATCTTAAAGATTGGCTGGATACCTGCTTAAGAGGTGACCATCCACAACAGTTTGCCCCAGAGTGGATCATTTTGGATTTCTGGCAAAGACTTCAGGGATATGGTGAGAAAATTTTGGTGGAGTGGTTAAGCTGTTGGCCTAGAAACTGGGACTTGTTTTCGGCAGGAAAGCCAGCTAAGCAACTGGGCCAGTTCCTCTCTGCCCAAGCCACCTCAGCATTATGGGGAAAATAGCAGGAGGAAAGTGTGTTAGATACGCTCCATGCCTTGAGTTAGGTATAAAAATAAAGGGATGACAACATTTTTAAAAGAAGAATGTTCTTGTCTTCCTCCAGTGGTGAGAGATGGTAAAATCTACACCGATCAAATAGCAGGAAGCTATCGATTAAAGACAAGAGTCCCAATAGGACGAAGGGGTGAAACTACTTCGCCTTTGCAATTTTTTTTTACTGGTAACTGGGTTGTTTGCAATCCAAAGTAAGAGAAAATGGAAGGAGAGTAGATTTGGATAACTCGATTCAGTGATGACGCAAGTTGACAATGTTCTTCCCTAGCTAACTCGGGCACCTACAGGGTGAAGACTATAGAAATGAAACACAGTAAAAGTTCCTACTTAGAGGATTCCTTACCAAAAACGTATTTTCACATTTGAAACAAAAATACCCTCAAAATCCATCCTGTGCAAGCATCCTGATACGATCTACGGATACCAATTTCTGTGCATTTAAGAACGAGAACTTAAAAACAGATTTATTTAACAGGATTTCTTCAAAGGGCTCCTGGTCCCTTTAAAGGGAAAAGGTCCTTCCTGTATAATTTATTTCATCTTCTTATCTTCACATTCTTACTGGGGTTGCCTGGAAGCTGCATTGAAAAGGTGAGTTGGAATACCGTTCTTGGAAAGTTTTGAAATGAATTTGATTGTTGTTGGCCTCAAAATTACAGTGTTTTTGTCATTCCCAACAAGCAAGTGCAGAGTAACAGCTACCACATTGGTCTTTGAAGACTTGCATTGGGCAGGAAGGAGAGGAGCTTAAGGGAAAAATGAACAAGCCATGGTTGGCTTTAATTGTGGTTGTCTGAATAAGCTATATGCTTATTTAGCACACTTACTAGCTTCATGCAATGAATTTAGAATTTACTTGATCACTCAAGAGCAAGGTTTAATGATGCCAGCTATTAAAGTAACAAAAGATTACCCATGTACACATGCACACAATTGACTGCCAAACGAATGAGGTAATAATGAAGCCTTCGGATTTTAAGGTTTGCAAAGATTAAAATAAACAAAAATTAGACAAAACAGGCAGCTTTTATTTGGACAGACTTCATGATTAATAGTTTTAGGATAATCTTTGTAAGTCTGCCTTTTTGAATTAACAACCAGAGTTTCATAGTTTTCCTTAAAACCATCGTGTTTCTGGTTGAATTAAATCTGTTGTTCACCTTGCAAACTTTGCAATTTTTTGATTATCTACTGGCAAGCACAGTATCTTTCCTTTGTAATAAAATTGCACGCACGGCACTGACTACCAAGCAAGCCTTCACTAAGCTAAATAAGGGAAACCAAATCTGACTTACATTTGTAAAATCTTATACCCCCTTTTGAAGAATTTTTAAAAATACTATATTTTGGTAATGTATGAACTGAAAAATAAACATATTTTGTATGAACAAAAATAAAAAAAACTTATTCAAAGTAAGTGCATTGGCCTCAATGGAGGCTGATTCCTACTGAATTTAATTAAATCTGATTAGGATCACAGTTGCTGGTGTCTTGTTTTATGCACATTTTAACTAGCATGTTAACTAGTCAACTAGTTTACAAGTTTCCTACTCCTTTGAGTAGAAATTGCGGGGGACACACGGTCAATAGGCGTCGATATTTTATCAGGCACTTGCTTGGGAATTTATCTATGGAGGGTGTCCTGGTACTAACCTGTACTTTAAGTTGTCTTCGTAGTTCTTTTGGGAAAATAAATTAAGTTTTTGCTAAAGATTCGAAGGAAGAGACCAAGTTTCCTTTTCTAGCAATAGGGTGGGAATGGGTAATTTTGTAATGGTTCCAGGAATGGCCCCAAATTCTCTGGCTTTGCAAGGTGAAAATCTTGTTTTACACCAGGAGGTCTTGGATATGTAGAAAAGAAGCGGGCAAGCAAATATATTTATTTATTTATTTATTTTACAACATTTCTATACCGCCCCACTCCCAAGGGACTTGGGGCGGTGTACAGCCAATCTAAAACCAATATACAAAAGTTAAAAATAGAATTAAAACAAATCAATGGCCCAACCAATTAAAATTTAAGTCCGCAGGCCAGTTTCTGCTTATCTCTGACATTGTGTTTTTAATAGCTGTGGGGTCTGCAGACAGATAAACCTTTAGCATTGGGTGGAGACTGACTTCCCCACTTGGAATTAGCTCAGGTTAGTAGTAAACAGCTGGAGAAGAACAGCTGTGCTCCTCACCGCCTCTGTAGGACTTTCTTAAGGCAAGTAGGATCTCCAGCCAGTGTCTGTCGCTCCTTCTTTCAGGGGGTCATTGAAACAACCTGTTGAGATGTTTCCATCTTCTTCTTGGGCGTCCCAAAATATCACCGCGGGCTGTGTGCCATTTGAAAGCTATTTCTCCTTCTCAGGAATCGCAGGTAAGCGCTGGAAAACAAACCCAATGCAATAAACCCAGAACCGCAATGGAGAGCTTATAACTGAAATTTTTATCCCCGAATTGAAGTTGCTAGCAGGGCAGAAAGTTCCTCCTACATCTGAAGCTGCATTGATACAGTTTGACTACAGAGTTGGTCTCCTTTCTAGCTTTGTGTAAGTTGTTTTGAGTCATCCATGAACTAAATGGATTAGCTTGACCAGCTGAACTACACAAAATAACTAAATTTGGTTAGCACTTCATCTACCTGCAACTGCTAGGCCCTGCAACTGGTCTAGTTATGGAAGTTATGGGACCTCAGGTTCTGGGTCTGTCCATTGGCATCTGGTTTGCGTTTACACAAGCTGGCAATGTTTTGATAGCTGGTGGAAATGGTCACATGGTTTTGGTAGCCTGGTCTTGGTTTGGTGGTTTATATGCTTCTCAAAACGACGAGAGCTCTGCCCTCAATTCCAGCAATTGGTCAGAGGAGCCTCTCGAGCAAGGATGGGCAACCAACCATTTATTTATTTATTTATTTAT
>JAEANM010020474.1:0-10910 GCA_017656035.1 Myanophis thanlyinensis
CACACACACACACACACGAGATAAAAAGAGACCCAAGAATAAATGAGAGTAATTTCTGGTGAGATTTGCTAAAAAAAAATGTACATCTATTTTGTACATGATTTAAGTATCTATTCATATACACACATGTAAAAGAAGGAATGAATGCAAACATAAAAGCATAACTTGTTAGATGTTTATAGTAGGAGGCTAAACTATTCATGAAGAATTCAAAATTATGGAAGATTTTGAATGTAGTCAAATGATTTTAGGTAGTGTCAAGAATGAGTTTGTTAGAAATAAAGATTTGCATTGGAAGTGGTTGAAAAGGGCTAAACAAGAAACCTCCAGCAGTGAATAGACTATATCCTAAACAGATAATTCCAATGTTTAAATTTTGTATGTGAATTATTGCATTATATCAAAAAATGACATTGAAACAAATACAGCATTCTACAGTACAAACTTAACAGCATCAAGAAAAGGGTAAAGAAAGGAAAGTCATATATGCTATGGAAATGTTTCAAAATGTTAATGCTGCAGGTGTAGATGGTTTAACTGGAGAAATGTATGGATATGGCTTGCTTGAGCAGTGACTGTAGATTGTCTAAGGTTGCACGAAGGCTTTATCCATGTTCGATGATAGGAGGAAAGTCACTATTTTATGTTTTCCATATTAAAAGGTACCAAGAACAAATGCCAACTGACAGGATGATTAGAAAGTGCATTTAGCAGAATTATGATTGAAAGAATTGTGACAATGAACAAAATCAGTGAAATACAGTACAGTTTTATTTGGGCAGGGACTAGGCAGTCATTGAGAAAATATTTATCATACATTTGTTGTTTTATTACAGGTGAACCTTTAGAGAGCGTTCATAATGTGAACATGCCTGAATTATAGGATGTTTGAACTGAAGTTTGGTTGATGAATGTGGCAAAAACAAGATACGATGGAAATAAGTATGATCAGAATGCTTTGCAAATGTTCAAATTCATCAAGGAATAAGGCAGATAGATGTGCGCTGTTTATGCATTGGTAGATAAAATGTATCAGGAATATTTGCTCCAACATTGGAAGTTTTAAAGAAGGGATTGGACAACCATTTGTCTGAAATGGCACAGAATTTCCTGCAGATGGTTGGACTAAGAGAATCAAAGGCCCCTTCCAACTCTTGTTCTGTTTTCTGTCATGGTGCTGACATTAAAAGAAATGGAGTGAAAACAAGAATGTTGTTCTGCCCACTTTGTTATACGGAAGTGAAAATTATCAGCAGAAACACAAGACTAAGCTGAATGAAATGGGAATGGAGTCATTAAAATATATGTAGCTAAAAAATAAGGTCAAGAATTAATTTGAACAGATTATAAAAATGTGTCCAGAATAAAACTGTAGGTTGAGGTGGTACACAAAGAAGTAATAAATATCAAACTGCAAATAAAAGAATGGGAAGTTAAAAACCCAAAAAAACCTAGTTTGATAAAGGCAGTGTAATTCTGCAAAAGAAAGAGGTGATAATTTTAAAACAAAACAAAATAGAAAGCAATATATAAAGCAACTCATGTAATGGAAACAAATTGGTGTGCCAGAATGGAAAAGTATAGGGAAATGTATTTAATAATTTTGATAAACATTTATTTTATATATATTTCCTCCATTGCTCTTATCTTTCAGGTCTATAATTTCTTTGCTTTAGTATTTTTTAATCATTTGAAAACAATCACGAATCAAAATAATAAATTTAATAATCCATCAGCATTGACAAAACCACTAATAATTGATTAATTTTATTTGGAACAGCTTACATTCTGTGACAATGGTGTTAACACCATCAAACAACATATACCGGTAGTGCATACAAAACAGACAAATAAAATAGGCAATAAACCTAAAGTGCTCTGAGACTTTCAAATTCAAACAGAAGCACTTGCCACATGACACGCCAAGCTTAATTGTACAAAAAAGTCTGAATAACAACATGGCCGCTGCTGGGGAGAGCGGAAGAGAAGAGAAAGAACAGGAAAAAAGTCACAAAATACAAAAGCCTGCGAACAGAAGTAGAACAACGACTGTGGTAAAAGAAAACAAAGATGGTAGGCACTTGGGGGTGCAGTCCCAAAACATCTGGATCACCGCTTGAACATCATCAAAGGCATTGACCAAACCATGATCAGTCTATTACAAAAGGCAGCTTTTATCCCTCACTGTATATTTAATATTGTCAAACAACCTCTGGCTATCCCAGATCCTTCGGAAAGACTCCATAGGTGGATTAAAAATGCCAAATCCAGTCTAATCATCTGGCTGACTGTGCTACCAACCACCTCCACCACCACCATCATCATCCTCGTTGTTGTAGTCCATTGTATTGAATGTCTGGATAGGTACAGAGATCCACAATTAATGAATTGCAAGAAGTGGAGTCCAATCTGAAATGCAGCTGGCGTGTGCTTAATGTGTGTGCGTGTTTCTGCGTGTCCATCTCTGCCCGGCCCATTCAGTGGCCCCACGGGGGTAATGCGTGCCTCGGCCCCATTTGGGCACCCCACAGAGAAGTTGGAGAACAGCGCCCTCACTCCCAGGAAAAGGATGATGGGCTCGAGATGTTCTGGGCACCGCCAGGCTGGCGAAGTCTGATGTGGCGACCCTGCATCCGGTGGCGAGAACTTCTGCTCGTCTGTGCGGGGAACTTGGGGCACAGCTTCGCCCTTCGGTCCACTAGGGTGGAAGCAGCGGCCCACGGGACGGGACGGATTAAAGGGAGAATTGGGTTCAGGCTTCTCTGTCATCGTTCTTTGACAAAAAGCTTGTTTGAACTCAGCGCTGTTAATTAAAGATCTTCCTTTGCTTCTTTGAAAAGGGAAGTTCTCCAACTTCATTTAGCATCGCCGTTTTCGCCGGAGGTGCGGGCGGGAAGCCGCTAAGACAGACTTCCACGCAAGTGTGCCTGCCTTTTTAAGGACTCATAATACCCACCCTTTCAAACAAAAACCACCACCCCCAAACAAACCGCAAAGTGGATAGACCAACGGGGGTTTCTATTAAAACAAGGCGATTTTGTTCCAAATATAGGTTAGGGAAAATACGCAGGGACTTTGTTTGGGGAACCAGGCTTAGGATCTCCTAAAATGCAATTGAAATCCGCAGGAATGACTTTTTTTTTAAATAAAAGTTTTGTTTTTGTTTTATTCCCCTTCCGTTCAGGATGAGATACAGTTTTCACCTTGTTTCCTCCAGCCTGGCAGACTAGAGGCCACATATTAAGAAATATGAACTATAAAAGAAATAAATCTCAAATTGTCTTCAGGATCGCGCTGCAGTGGGATTGCCTATCCGTCACACAAACACACACAAAGACACACAGCCGGACCGGGTTGTCAATTGGCTGTCCCACAGTCGCTACAGGTAGTTACTGATAGGCGCTCCACCTCCTCCTGAGAGAGCCAAGGGGGCTACGATGGATGCGGGGGATGGTGTAGGAGTGGGGTGTCACCGCGCCTCCTACTCGACTCCCCCCCCCCCGAAGACCCGCGGCTTGTCCTGGACTTTGAAAGATGGGAAGTGAGCAGCGATGCGGGTCAAATCCCTTCCCTCCTTCCCCCCCCCCCCATGCAGATCAGTGTTGCAATACGCCCCCCCCTCCCCACAAATCTCCAGTAGGGCTGCAGGCTTTTCAAGGCGACCAAGCTTTGAAGCTTCGGCCAGCCCAGCCCAGCCCAGGCGTGTGAACTGGCAAGTTTTGAATGATCCCTGTCTCGAAACCGAGGGCGGGTTGCGGAGATGCGCTGGAGCAGATCTCTGAGCTGGTGAAAAGAGCGCAGGGGCCGCCGGCCCCCGTCTTCCCCCACCCCCCGCCGAAAGGCGCGTCTAGCGGAAGTGTGAGTCTTGTTTGTGTGTGTGCCTGTGTGTGTGTGTAGGGGGGTCTATTCCAGCTCTGGGGGCGATTGCTCTTATGGTCGCCTGGAATCTGGCAGCAATAATTGTGAATGAGCCGTCGGGCGTCTCCTAATATAAACGCCCTAGTCGGTTTCAGACACTACTAGACTTCAGCAACTCCAGACTTTTCCACCCACAGCTGGAGCTAAGCTGGGACCTTCTCGGCAAGCCGTTGCCTTTCAGGCAAGCAGCAGACCCGGACGAGAGGAGTTCACAAGGCCAACAAACCCAGATTATGTGAAAGCAGCTGAAGCGAAACAGAGGGACCAACCGCTTGGCATCGCCAACACTGGTCATTCCAGCCCCAGGCAGAAAGCGCCTCCGAAGCTCCGCTTGTATTTGTAAAACAATGTTTTCCAGATAAAAGTCTTATCCATTTTTCTCGTTGTTCCTCTTGCTCTATTTTATCTCCACCTTATTTGTGACACAAAAAGCAATATAAGTTGTTTTGCTTCATCTGAGAAAGCCAGATGCTAACAACTCAACCCGTGTCTGATTAATCAGAAGTGAAACAGAACGCTATTATAAAGAGACTGTGGGTCCCACTGCCAGTCCAGGGTTGTTGTTGTTTTTAAGCATCGGTGTTTATCTTGCTTTGAAAAACAGTTTTTCCCCTAAATGTCCAGTCCTAAAGATACTTTCTTAAAGGTAAATATTAATTTCACCCAGTCTTTCAGTGATGTTTATGATCACAATTCAAATATTTTAGGGCAACGGGGAAGGAAAATTTCGGTCTCTTATGTAGTTAGGCTGAATCATAAAGGGGAAATTATTAGGAAATGCAATGAAAACCCTGCATGAATTAACTGAATAGGGCAAAAATAATAAAAGTAAGCCACATTATAATTGGAATACGGGCAGTGTTAGTTATAGGAGAATGTATCAGAGTTATAATTCACTTCTATACATACTTATTCAAAGAGTACCAACATGCAACTTTGCAAAACAGAAACCAATTCTATAGAAAGGCCGTTTCCTCATGCGGATCTTACAAGTCATCTACCAATGGCTGTGCTGCTCTAACAATAATAAAAATAAGGTTTTTTTTTTTCATGGTCACAGAAATGGTTGGTGGCAGTGAATCACCACTTCTAGTGAGAAAATATTTTCAAGAGTGTGAAATCATTGCCCAGAATTTCCATATGCGAATAGTTTAAATACCTGCCTTTATGAAAGAACCATTAGCATTAGCCCAATTTGAGACAATTTGGTTTGGGGGCTATATTCTCTTTCTCTCTGTGTGTATCTATGGTTTTGGTGAAGAAAGGGTAGAGGTAAAAACTGTTGCTTTTGAGGAAGCGATAGTTCTAAATATATCACACACAAATTCCTGTTACCATATAGTATTTTGTGAAATATTCGCTAGGAATATAAAACGGAAATCTTTGCAAAGAGGATTTCCCTGGAAAGTAAAGAACTAAGCCCATTTTAACTGATCCAAAACTTTCAAATCAGGTTAAAACAAAAATAATAACAGCCAGACATGGTCCCCTAAAGATACACAAACAGCAGTATTCTGAAGACCGCAAAATTGAAGGTAGGCAACGCAATTGGTTTGGCAATGCTGTTTTACAGGGCAATCCTAAACATGCTCTTTCAGAAAAGCCACTGACGACAGTGGACTTAATTTCTGGTCAAATGTTCTGGTCAAAGTACAAAATGTGCCATATCAAACGGGGAAATATGTCTGCCCTCATGTATATCTAGATCAGTGTTTCTCAACCTTGGCGACTTTAAGATATTTGGACTTCAACTCCCAGAATTCCCCAGCCTGCTTTGCTGGGAGTTGAAGTCCAAACAACTTAAAGTCGCCAAAGTTGAAAAACACTGATTTAGAGGCTCAACTTGCAGGATGTGGTTCTGCTGGAAATGAACCAGGGAAGAAACATTGAGAAATGTGTATATTACTCGCTGCAGACATTCCTTTCCAGCACCAGAGGGACACCTTTTAGCTGATTTTTTTTCGCTCCAATTTCATCCCATGCCTAATAAAAAAATTCCTTCCCTACAGCTTACAGCTTCAAACTTTGAAAGAGGTTATGTGTAACTTCAATGGAGTTTAGTCGGTTCAGTTCAGTTTAAACTTGAATATTCTATCCCAAATAGGGGGAAAACTTGCTTTTCTTTCCTCCTATGTACATACTTCTAAGTGTTATTGAAAGATTTGAGTTGAATTTGATAATGATTAGCACCCTATCACATCCATTTAATTAGAGACCTTAATTGGAGGCACTAAATCCATAGGATCAAGAGCTACAAGGGATCTGGAAATCCAGTTGCTCCCTCTTAAGAGACAGATTCTCACAGAAGCCCTTGGAGGAACCAAAATCTGTCATCACCCATAGATTTATGAAACTGGATGAGGGTGGGTGTTTTTGTTTTGCTTTCAGTTGAGTTAAGGCTAGGGTCTCTTCAGTCAGTCAAGCCAAATGGTTAGGCCCAGATTTGCAGAGAATATGAATCTTCACAATTAATTTACCCCATTAATTTGAAGGAACTACTCCAAGAATGATCACGTCTGAACCAATTTCTTTTAATTGAGGGTTTTCCTTTTAAGTGAAATCAATAGCATCTCTCCATCCAGCCTCACCAAAGTCTACATGTGTAAATGCCCTCGGATGCTTTATACCAGTTCTGAAATGTTACCCAGATTGAAGTCTCCTTTGAATGGAGCCAAAGACCAAATTTCTAATTGAACACAATGGGAGAGTTCAAATTCTGTATTAAAATATGAGCAGTGACTAAAAGGACGGAAAATCCTTCAAATAAAACAGAAACACAAATTGTCCAAATCCAGTTTTATTCCCAGCCCAGTGGTGCCCATGCCCTTGTTAGAATTCCTTTCCAAAACAGCTGGAAAGGAGCATTAAAAGGACCATAAAAATTGATTATCTAGTGGGATCTTTGGAACTGAAATCACACCGTTAATGAGAGCAAGGGATCCATGGGTCTCCCAGTAATTGCCAAGGTGTAAATCCAAAGAAGTTTAAGAGAATTAGCTACATTGGTGGGAAGTCTGGAGTAGAGACCCCTTTCCCTTTCGGAGTGTCTATTAATTCTTGAGCTGCTGGAGTTTATCATCACAACAGAAGCTGTTGTGTCTATGAGGATTAGCCTTTCTAAATCCAAGAAACAACACAGGAAACTTTAAGCAGAGCCCTTAAAAATGACTGGCAGAAGTTGAGCAGACTCAGAACAGTTTGAGGGAAATGCGCAGGTTTTCCTTGTGCAGTTAACAAAATGTAACCCAGATCTTTGAAGAAATGGCATTCAAACATTATTACCTTAGAAAGATCCAAGGTTTATCCTTCTTTCCTCCTTTTCTTTCCTTCCTCTCTCTATTTACTTTTCTTTTAGGGTGATGAGAGGATAAAGTTGCCTCTAATAGTTGCCCCTAGTTATGCTGCTTAAATACAAAGCAGACACCATTCTATCTTTCCAAAATGTTAACCCTTATGAAAAGATGATGGTGCACAAACGTTTTTTCCAAAGACCGAATGAAACAAACAAAATGTGAAAAAGTTGTGATATTTATATAGTTACTTATCAAGCACATCTAAATTATACTAAAACAACTAAAATACCTTTACAACCCTCAAGACATGCCACAACTTTTGAGCACTGCTCATGTTTGGAAATTGAAAGCTGAAAAATTGGACATGCCCTACCATAGCATTATTTGTGACATTATTTTGAACACAACATGCCATCCACATAATGATATGTTTTTACAGCTGAATTTGCTCTTATATATTACTAATACGAAATACACTGTCCAAATAATCTTCATTTTGATACTTAATGTCAATAGTATGCAAAAGACATTTTTCCCTCAGTTTTGCATAAGTGCAAAAGGGAATCAAACCATTGATGTGGACCAGGAAAACGGAGATGGAGAAAATAAAAGAATAGCCAAAGGAAAGCAGATTTGTGAAAAACATAAAAGTCTATATTATATTTTTTGGAAAAACTGAGAGTCACAATAGAAAGTCGTAACTTGTTTAGCCAAACAACAGCTAAAAACAAAATACCCCCTCATTGTATATATAGCAACTTGAAAACAGTTTGAGATTGAGATGTTTGTCTACAAATACACACAACACCATTTTTTTGTGTGTGACTGCTATTGTTTCATGCCTTTTTCTAGTGATTTCTGGCCCTGGGCAAGTTTCTTTTTCTCACTCTTTAAAATCTGTGCATAGTTTGGGTAATCAGGAATCCGGAATCCTGCCTATACTGTTCTTCTTAAAATCAAGTTTTCTGTATTATGTAGGTAATAAGGCTCTTGCATCTGAGAACTTTTTATTTTTACTTTATGAAAATGTAAGGATAATTACATTTAAGAGTCCTTCGGGAGAGGGGGCGGTATATAAATCAAATAAATAAATTCTTATCCCTTTCTGAAAATAACTCTGATATTAAAATGGGGTTTTCTGTGTCCACTTCTTAAAGGCATTCATTCTAACACAACAGATTTACTCTGGAGTGTCAACCTGGAAGTAATTAACTGGAAGAGATGCAAGAGGGATTAACTAGCTGTGGGGCTAATTCAGGTAAGAAATAAAATTTAAAATCCAAATTGTTCCCCCCAATTGCTGGGGGATATTTCTCAAGGGAAAAAAAAATGCTTGTATCTGTGAAATATCACCTGTGTTTGAAAATCACCTTGTTGATTTCTTACAGATCACTTATTTGGGGATAAGACAATAAAATGCTGAGCTCCTGAGACAAGTTCTGTTAACTTCAAGGCAACTTAGACATTTGGTTCCTAAGTCGGAAACTTCCCATGGGAAAATTATCCTTAAATAAGGTATTCACGATCAAAGTGCCACAAAAGGTTTGTTATGGACTTTTGAATAGCCTGCTTATTTATGACATTATTATGTCATTTGATATTTGGCAGGCATCTTGAATATGGGAATAAACAGAAACACAAAATATAAAGAATGATAAGAAGTAAAGAATGATGTGGCTTGGAAAACGGAACAGCAGATGTTGGGATTCATGAAAGAAGAAAGTGTTTAAGGTTACCATGTTGGGTTTGTGATTGAGATAACTTTATCATTATTCTACAAATAAATCATAAATTGGTCCCAGGACTTAAAGAAACTTATTGTCCGGTAAGAGAGTGCAATAGTGTGCATGTTTATATGCGTTAAGACAAAAAGTGATATGAATTATAATGCAATAGGAGAACCAGTAGTATCGCTTTCTATTTTGCAATTCAATAAAGTAGCCACTGCAATTTTTAGGGTGTGAAAAATGCAAAAATCTAACCAAACCAACAGCAGCAGCAACAACAAATCATTTTCACTATTTATGGAAAGAGAGGACATTCAGAAGCTGATAGGATAGGACATTCCTAAAAAATTGTAGCAGCCAATTTATTGAATTGGCTTTTAACCAATTGGCCAGTTTTTTAACTCTACAAAAGATCTCTCTGGGGGGGACGGAGGGAGGGAGGGGAAGAAAGAAAGAAAGAAAGAAACAATTTGATGGAAGGAGGAATAGCTTGAGTTACACCCATGAGGGTAGGAAAATAAAAGGAGACATTTAAAGCACCCAAGATAAGTTGCAATATTATTTTTATGGCTTATGGAATTCTTCTAATTTCATCTCTTTCCGTCACTAGCTCGAAGTATGAATTCGTAAAGATGATTGAGTTTGGGCTCTGCACGGCCGAACTAGAGTAGTGAAGACAAGTTATTTATACATTTAAAGTAACTTGTTGCTCTAGAAATCTCCGACTGGCAATAGCTACGCTACAAGTGTTTGGGAGTGCGTTAGACCATAAGTGTTCTTCAGATGAGTATCCTATTTCCAAAACCCTACATATCGAGCCCCAGATGTAAACTTTTTTCTTTTTAAATTTCGACTGGCCGATGAACATAGGAACTGCAGCGAATTCTAGGGGTTTTTCCTGCAACTCTGTAAACCGCAATAAATGTCAATCTTTACAGACAACCTTCTCGGACTTTTGTCACAGGAAGGTATTCCTTTTAATGACAGATTTGTTGTTAATTTTGGATTTGGCTACCTCCTTCGTTGGCTGATGAAACTTTTCGGACCTATCCTTCACTCAGTACTGGATCAAAACAAATCAGCCTGCAGGCAGATTTAGTTAACTCTTCCAGTATTATTTTTCTTTGGGTAGCTGACTTCTCGTTGTGACTTAGGTTTTGTAAGAAGCAGGGAAATTTATCTTCTGGTAGACAAACCCAGCAAGAGTCCAATTTATCTGCTTTCTTTAGTTCTTACTTGCCTTCTTTCCAACAGCCTTATAGTTAGGCACCAAGTTAGTGAAGCAATCTACATTTCCATTAGAATGGGTGTAGTAATATATTCAAAACATGAAACAGAAATATTTTTATAGAGAGTTGCTGCTGATGGAAATGCAAAAGACTGAACTTTCAAAAGTCCATTTATGTGTGCCTTTGAAGAAAAAGAGAAAGTTATCTTTTTAAGGTTCTGATCAATTGTATGAAGATTATAAAATCGTTAGTAAGAGAAGATGTGTCTGAAAGAATATACCATCAGCCCAACTGTGTCTCAACATATGGATCTGGCTTCCACCTCAAATTATATATATATAATTATCATGGTTTAATTTCCAACCAGGTCAGAGGAGTTTATCTGATATTGTGCCATCATTGTTGGTTCAACTTTTAAGGATTTCAGATTAGGATATTCACTTGGGTTCAATCATTGTAGGGTGCTTTACCTGGCTTAAGGAACTGTCTTTAAAAAAAGCAACAGTGCGTTTAAAACAAATATGCAAGAAAATTGTCAGGATGTGGGGACGAGTAAATATTTAATTATATTTGAATCAATATAATTATTTGCATTTTGTACATACAGGGTTTCTTCACAATAATCTTCCCTGCAGTCCAGATAGAATGGATTAAATAAGCACTGTCAAGCACTATTATGTATTTTGGTATACATACACATACATACATACATACATACATACCTATCTCTGTGTGAAAAACAG
>JAEANM010020475.1:0-12094 GCA_017656035.1 Myanophis thanlyinensis
TGCGTAAGCATTTCACTGCATATTGTACCATGTATGATTGTGCATGTGACAAATAAAATTTGAATTTGAATTTGATACAGGGGGACCATAAATGGAAATCATAAGAATATGACCATGCACATAAAATAGTATATTAATATAGAGAACCCAATAGCACAGATAACTACCCAGACAGGGAAATGCAAAGTTAGTCAGTAAAGTAACTTCAAGCTGCATGATATGATTTATTTCAAAATTCAGACAGAAACCCTGAGTTACCAGCTACACAATTAGTTAAATAAAAAAAAAAGAGGAAAAGAGCAACAAATACTTTTTTTGGTTGCATTTAGCATCATGGAGGTGCTGTTTGGCAGAATTTAAAACACAAACAAACAAACAGACAGAAACCCTCTCCCTTTTCTCCATCGAGAAAATCTGGACATCTTCACCATTGAAAAAAAAAAGCATTTTTTTGCAGGCTCATTACACATTTAAAAGCGAGATACAATCTGGCATAGATTTCAAGAGTCCACAGGATTTGAGGATTTAGAAAAAGTATGTAATTCCAACCAGTCGGATGGAGTTGTCTTCAATCACATGATGTTGAAAAGGGAAAGAGGGAAGAGATGAGTCAGGGTTGTTCAAAACCATCTTGAGTAACAGCCCCTTGGCTTGGATGATAAGGAGCAGGAAGTTCAGCTTGTTGTGCACACGGGAACTCACAAATCATGTAAAAAGTGTGTGTCTTTACAGAAGGGCCCTTTAAAAAAAAACAAAAAAACAACCATCTCCACTGGAGTGATCTTGATGAGAGAAGCAGTGAAAGCACATTTTCAGCTGTTATCAGGCTTGAGTTGCTGAGTTATCAACTTGTCTAAGGCATGGCCATTTGCAGGTAGAGGTGTTTTGTGGGAAGATTATTGCATGTTCATCTT
Source organism: Myanophis thanlyinensis (assembly GCA_017656035.1). Classification (NCBI taxonomy): domain Eukaryota; kingdom Metazoa; phylum Chordata; class Lepidosauria; order Squamata; family Homalopsidae; genus Myanophis; species Myanophis thanlyinensis. The sequence goes on from JAEANM010020475.1 coordinate 915, forward strand.
CTTACCTACGTCTACATAGATTCCTTTTTTAAATAGACTCTCTGTTCATTTAAGAACAACACGTCACAACAACAACAACGAAGACATCCATGAGGAGAACAAGAGCTAATCTTTCTGAAGGCACTTGGCCCTGATGGACTTCTTGGTGCAGTGACACTTTCCTGGTGCCCCTGGGAAATCCCAGGGAAATTTGTGCAGAGTCACGACTTGGGGTGGTAGAGAATTACCCTGTATTCCCATATCACAGAGTGGTCGATGGGAGCTTCTTCACCCGCCTCTGTGCCAAGAAAGAGGCTTCAATAGGCTTCAGTTGGGGACTTGGCTTCGAGTTGTTCAGTGCAGAGTATGTGGCAGCCATGGCACCCTGGAAGAGAGATGAGCCACAGGAACTTGCTTAAGAGACAGACATGTGAAAGATGCACGGGCACCAGGGTTGACATCAGTACAAGAAATTGATTCATTTAAGTCTTAAAAGCACTAAACCAATCACTGTCCCATCTAGCTATGCTGTTTGGAGACACAGCATTTTCATTCCAACCTAGAACTAAGACATTTCCTGACAAGTTAGAACAATTAATCGATGGAACAACTTGCCTCCAGAAGTTGTGAATGCTCCAACCAACACTGGAGGTTTTTAAGAAGAGATTGGACAACCATTTGTCTGAAATGGTGTAGGGTTTCCTGCTTCACTAGGTTTGGACCAGAAGAACTCCCAGGTCCAACTCTTGTTATTCATTTACACATTCTCAAGAATCAAAACTTATTCCTGCTGATATCTGGAGGTATCAGTTGGGGAAGGTGGCTTCAACGTATCACTCCAAAGCTTGCTCCTCTCAAAAAGCAATGATGATAGGGATAACTGATAGAGTCACCTTTGCTAGTGTCAAGACTCTTATTAATCTCAAAAGTCATCATTATCTGTTTCACTATCCATGGAAATCTCATTGCCCCCAGAGGAACAATTTTACTACTGCTAAGCCTCAACTGAGAAAGAGCAATTTAACCCCGCTTAAGGGAACAAATCAAGATCTTGAAAGAAAGCAGCAGTCACTTATGTGTTAGTTTCTTCAGGCAAATACTGGCAAAAACAAGAATGGAGCCAGAATGTTTGCAGACATCCATGGAGTAATGAAGTCCACTTCTCCGGGGAGTCACAACTAACTGTAGTTTCCCCACAAAATGTATTTGGGGTAGGAGAACCATTTACTGTGTGAAACAGACTGACTTGTTTTTAAAGAAACGTAACAGCTAGAGTTCTTCAAAGGAGAGCAGCCTTTAATGCTTTCAGTGCTTTCAAGTCAATATTAACTCTAGCAACTGCCTGGATAAGCCATTGCAGTTTTCTTGACAAGATTTTCCAAAGTGCTTTGACACTGCCTCCTACCTAGGGCTGTGTATGTTTGACTGGTCCAAGGTCACCCAGCTGGCTTCGTACCTAAGCCAGGAGTAACCTGAAAACTTTAACCAGTACACCAAGTTGAGTCTCTCTGCCTTCCATTTAAAGGCTAGAATTCCTTCTCTCTCTGACTGGTGTTTTCCTGCTAGACTAGAAGAAGCAGATTTTGCCAATTGGGAAACATTTCCCCTAGCAAAACCTGTATGTGGAAGTTTTAAGCTAAACAATCTGATGCAGCTTAGAATATCTGAAGAATGATTTCCTAAGGGTTTCCATCAGGTACAGGAACATACCTAGGACAAGGGAGGGAGAGAGATTTGCTACTCCTATCCTGATGAGTTTACCCTAGTACGGTGTTTTAATTATTTTTTTAAAGGTGTAGGAACACCGAAATGCCAACTTCAAAGGACTTCTTCAGCCAGACAAGTATTGTCTGCTTGGGCAGTTGTCTTGTGTTTTTCCTTCTTTTCAAATATGAGATGCCACAAATGGAACATGCATTGCCCACGTGCCATCTGAGTTGTGCCAGCCTCTCTCTCTCATGTTTCTCTTTCTTCACTGACACCAGGATACTGAGAGAAAACTGACAGAACATGTCAGGAAGTATGCAAAACTCTTTATACCTTTACAAGCTGTACATCCTGGTGACTTAATTGGCTCTGAGGCAACTTGTCCTTCTGGGTTATCCACGGGTGTTGGAGTACCTGTTTGGCAGTCAAACGCTGCTGCGGATCGACATGGAGCATCTTGGATACTAAATCCTGCAGTAAGTATTCAGAAAACATAGCTGCTGAATATCCTTTCCCCTCCCCCCTTGTCAGTTTCTTGGCTACAATGAAGGAGAGAGTGCTGCTTCTTGATTAATTTGAAAGTTACTTCCAGGTTTGGCATATCTGGCAACCACAATGCCTAGTTAGCCAAGATGAATAACTTCAACTGCTGTGGTCCTGCCTCCCTCCCTCCCTGGACATCATGTCTGAATCTAATCCATGGCTTCTCCTCCTTTACAAAGTAGTCATAAACCAGGATTTATTCTCTAAAATCATCAGCTGGAATCTCTAAATTTGTTCAGGTACTCACTCTAACAAGAGAGGCCAAAAAAGCACAATCACATGGCAAGCATTGACATCCTTTTCTTTCACACAAGGAGGTGCAAGCAGCCTTTGTTTTGGGGGGGGGGGCAGCTTAAGGAATCCACAATGTTCTTCATGAATCATTCATCTTATTTCTTTCCTTGTAACCTTTTTATTGCCTAGTCAACTAACTCCAAAAAATAAATCAGAGGAGTTAGTTTTAGATGCAATGAGTTCCAGGGCTATTGCAGCCTGAATTAATTGCTGGCCAGCTCAGAGTTAATGAATTGTTGATTCTCCCTGCTTCAGAAACAAACAAGATCTGCAAAAATGGGGTTCTACTATACACCCCTTTTTATTTTCCACCTTCACCACAAAGGGATGGAAAGAGGACAAAAAGGAGAATAAATAAGCCTCCATCCCACAAATCTGACCACAGCTCATTCCAGTTGGATAATTCCAGGATGATAATTTTGATTTTCTTTTTTCGTTTGCCAAAAAACAAAACAAAAAGGAGATATGATCAACCCAGGAAAACTTTGGAGCAGCTTCTAGGCCTTTAAAAAGAATTCCTACAGAAATGACCAGCTCATTTGTGCTCGTGCACTGGCAAACCAGGGAGGTGAATCAATTGTTTTAGCAGGAACAGCTTTAGTCCATCAAGTTATCCAAATGGAGCCAATGTTCCTGGTTTTCTATCCCAAAAAGAAAGTGAGTGACTATATGAGTTTGGGGAGGTAAACAGCAGAGCTATGTAAAATGGTACATGGTGTGTAAAAATCAGACCGGAAGATTTAAAAAAAAATGTTTTGCCCTTTCTCCCAAAATTAGACTCATTCAATGAAACTGAATTGGGACTGATAAACAATTTGTTTTAGTCCCAAACTGTGGGATTGGTTACCACAAGAGTAAGTAAATGCTGCTAAATTGGACAGTTTTAACATTCCTGGATGATGAGGTTATGAGAAACTCATAACCATGACCCCAAACTCCAAATTTGTAACTTTTAAGCATATCAGAATGGTTTAAAAATTACTCTCCAGAATCAATGCTCCTCATGGGGAGTGTGGACAGGAGGGTGTGATGGCTTTCCTAGAAGCACCTGGCCAGCCACAGGATAAAATGAAAGTGGACGAGATAATAAGCCATAGCTCCAAGCCACGGGACTCTCGGGTTTTATAACTTGAGACGGAAGCTGCTTTATCACTGCCTGAGCTTAAGACGTTAAACCTTACTTTGGCTGCATCAGAAACGGTGTTCCAATTTCCTCCTTTGAGGGAAAACTTTCCGCCGCCTATCCGAACAAGGATCTCTTCAGGGGTATCACTGGGCCCATTTGCAAACGGAGTATACCTGGAAAAGGCAGAAGGGGGCAGGGAGAATGACAATAACCACATATTTAATACATGCAATACCATAATGTCAGATAGGAGAGACGAAGAGATCATCTAAAGCAGGCATGTCAAACTCAGAGTCCCCCAAGGGCCATATTGTCACATTTGAGTTATGATGAGGGCCACACTCTCTTCAATTGGGCCGCAGTGGCTGGGCTTGCCCTTGGCAGCTCTTGGGACGGCGGGACAAGCAGAAAACACATGCCGGTGGTGGCAGTGGTGTTGGGTTATAAGTGCCAGCCTTGCCGAACCGGCTCCTCTGACTGGGCTAAGGAGGAGTTGCTGTCACTCCAGGGGAGAGGTGTTTCTCTTGCAACTTGCCCAGGGAGCCTCTGAAGCTTTTTTGCTTATTTGTTACATGTCTAGACTGCCTTTTCAACAATGAACTCAGGGCAGTGTGTAGGGTTCTCCTTCCTGTTTACTCACTTACTTAATTTTATTTATTGATTTAAAATATTTTACCCCACCTTTCTGCTCAAGAAGGATCCAAGGTGGCCTGTAAAACATTGTCTGTGTGGGCCGCAGATGCAGTTGCAATGGGCCGCATGCGGCCCCTGGGCCGCATGTTTGACATGTCTGATCTAAAGCATGGGATGAGAGTAGACATGGTAGAGTAGAGAAGACAGGATGACTGCAAGGAAAGATTCCCCACCCCCATCTCAACAGCATCCAATTAGCAGAAAACCCATTCAACTCCTGGTAGAGATTTAAGAATAACACATTATTTTCATTGTAAAGTTTGGTTCTTTTTTAAAAAATTGCAGAGATTCACACACATGCTCAGCAGAAGCCGGGGTTCTCAGGAGAGAGACTCTGAACTGAGAGATTTCATAATTCATTATAATTATGAGCGTGTAATAAGTCACAGTGCCCTATAATGGAGCTGAATCATACGGTCTAGTCTGTTAATGATTGTTTGGGACGGAGGATTTGCTGTGGGGCAGAGCATTGGCCAGCCTGACCTTCAGGTTTGTTATCATTCTCCAGTTTAACAGCAATTGCTAATAAATGCCTGTAGTAGCTTGGAAATGTACAAGCATTTCCTAATTTTTAAGTAATATTGTAATGAGCCTGCTAGATTTTATGAGCCAATTTATAGAAAATCTTGCCCAAAGAGCAGAGAGGGGCTTTAAATGCCTACCCTAAGCAGAACAAAAAAAAAATCTTAATTGGGGTAGGGTGAGATTCAGATAACAATTCCAACTGAATCATTTTTTACTCACTGATGGGAGAGAAAGATTTAACATGTTGTGTGAACTCATTTCTGTACAGATTAGTCCCCATAACATGTTAAGCCAACCCTTCCAAATATTAATGTGCCTTGTGTGATTCTAACTTCTGTGGTACATAGAGCATGACTGCTCCCTACAAACAAGTGATGTGAACCCAGCAATCCTGACACACTCAACAAAACAGCTTGAGTTATCGCTGGCCATGTGTGTGGGGGGGGAGATTCTGTCCCCCACGGAAGGGGCTTGCAATCTGGGTGTCCTCCTGGATGTACGGCTGTCATTGGAAGATCGTATCGCAGCCGTCTCCAGGGGAGCCTTTTATCAGATCTGTAGGATTGTCCAGTTGCAGCCCTTTCTGGATCGGGGCAATTCAAGGTGTTGGTTCTCACCTTTAAAGCGCTCCATGGCTTGGGACCCGGGTACTTACGGGACCGTCTATTGCCACCATCAGCCTCCAGCCGACCTGTGCGTGCCCACAGGGTTGGCCTCCTCGGGGTTCCATTGTCAGGACGATGTCGTCTGACAACCCCGAGGGTATGGGCCTTCTCTGTGGCGGCGCCCACCCTGTGGAATGAACTTCCTCTGGAGATTCGCACTATTACGGATCTCCGGAGTTTCCGACGTGCCCTGAAAACCCACCTATTTCAACAAGCCGGCCTGACCTGATACCCAAGGGTTTAATTAATTTTAAATAAATTTTAAATGTATATTTAATTGTGTTTTAAATTGGGGTTTCGTTTTAATTAATTTTAATTTCTACGGAATTTTAAAATGTTAGTTTTTAAATGATTGGCCTTATCTAATTATTTTAATTGATTTTAATTGTATATTGTGCTTCTTTTTATGGCTGTACACCACCCCGAGTCCTTAGGGAGAGGGGGGCGGTATATAAATTTAATAAATAAATAAAGAAGTTGTGCAGAAGTTTGGGAATGACTTATTGGGTTGCCTCAACCCAGTGTAAGGATCGACCATGGCATATAGGCAGAAGGATGGGCTCGTGAGTGCTCCAACAAGACCGGAGGCCAAAGTGGGGTAGATTCAGTTGCACGAATGGCCCATGATGGGAAAGAAACAAGGTCTTCTCTCTGAAGCCAGAGCTTGCCAAATCACACGGATTTCCCCTCGCCCACCCTCCAAAAATGACCAGGACATACCGACTTATCTCAACGTCATCGGTCAGGAGGTTTTCCAAACGGAAGGGCTGGCTGAGTGGGATCTCCCTGGACAGGATGTCCGCCTGCCACACTTCCTTAATCATCTCGTCCCTGAATTCCCAGGTGAAGGCGCCTTCGTAGCTCAGGAAGGCGGCACACAACAGGCAGTCTCCCAGCAGCTTCACCTGCTTCTTCTTGAGTTCCTCCAAGTCGTTTAGCCACCTGGGGGAAACCAAAGGAAGCCTCAGGCAGGCACCATTGGTGGTGGGCCGTTGGTTAGGAGATGAATCTCAGAAAGGGTTGAGGTTGAGAAACTCGGGAGGTTCTCCATGGCCACTCAGGGAAGAAGGATGGACGTAGCGGTAGAAAGATGGCCCAGGAATGGCCAAAGAAATCTACTGCTTGTAGACCATGGGCCTGGCCAGGATGGAGGTTGTCCTCCAAGGTTGACTTGAAAGTCATCTTTCAAGCCCTGCTTGGACACCCTTTTATCTCCTGCTCTGCAACCCCCCCTAGACCCCCTCCATTTCCTGTGTAACACAAGCCTAGTAAACAGGGCATCATCATCCCTTGCCTGATATTTTCCGATCCCAAGCCGGAGATCAGCTTGTCCGCGGCGATCAGCCGGCGTTCCATGATCTCCGCTTCCTCCTGGAGCTGCTGCTTCTCCCTGATGGCTGCCTCGTACTTCTCTCCCAGGGCTTTCAGCTCTGCTTGGATCTTCTCCAGCTCCGTTTGGATCTTCTCCAGTTCCCGTTTGCTCAAGAAGAAATTCCGTTCCAGTCTGGCCACCTGGGGAGAAGGGGAGAGGGAGAACGCTCGGCACCGGCCGTGAGGCTGGAGGCCTTCAAGGCGTGAACCGCTTCCAGAAACCAGCAGAAGGCGGTGCACGCCTTGGTTGCACCACAACCCAGCTGAAGCCTCCAGAAATTGTCTTCAGAGAAGAACCATCTGGCTCTTCCTTCTCTCCATCTTTTCTTTCTAGGGTACCTTTTCTCTCTTGGGTTTGACGTCTTTGGCCACGTCGCAGTAACTCATGACGGCATCCACAAACTTCAGCATCCCCAAGCCAGCCCGGCTGACCACTTCCATTTCCTCAAAAGTTGTGTTTAAAGTCTTCAGCAACCCTTCCAGGAGAGAAGTATCTCTCGTTAGTGTGCTGGCCACATACAGGTAGTCAGCATACAACACTTCGTTTAGTGACCGCTCGAAGTTACAATGGCACTGAAAAAAAGTTGGGCTTTGAAGAAGTAGGGCAGGAAAATGCTTTTGAACTTTGGGTAATACTCATGAGAAGACCGTGGAGAGCCAAGAAAGCAAAAAAAGTCAACCCAGGGTTGTCTCTCGAGGAACATGGAAATTCTACTACTATAGACGTAAGATGTGGAGAACTAGCTCTTTGAAGAAGGCTCTGATGCTGGGAAAGGTGGAAGGAAGAGAAGAGGATGGTCAGCAGCAAGGTGGATGGACTCACAGGGGTGATGGTGAACCATTGGAAGACTTGAAGGTTAGGACAGGTTGTCATGGAGAACCTATGGGGTTACTAGAATTGACAGCAGCTTAGCAGCACATCATCCATCCATCCATCTGTCCATCCATCCAAGGACACCCTGGGTCATTGGTCTCCATTCCAAGGAGGTGTAACCTGAGGCTGTGTACCTCGGACGGATTTCACTTGGGTCTGCGTGATGGAATCGAAGTCGATCTCCATGAGGGAACGCAAGAAGTTGGCCTCTGACATCATCCCCTTGGCCGTCTTCCAGTTGAGCTCCTTGTAGCCACGCATGATGAGGATACATTCGCAGACCGTCTGGACCTGCTTGGGGGGCTTTGCGAAGGACCTAAAGAGGGGAGACAGAAATGGATAGTCCCAAAAAACCCCAAAACCCTGTATTGTCTCAAAAACTCTTCCCTTTTTTTTAAAAAAAGTTTTTTTTAAAGAAACATATAAAAATACATACACAAACAGACAAAACATATAAACCTAAAAAGACATCGTCCAATTCTATGCTTACAGTGTGTCAGTTGGTTACAAAAGAAAAGATTTTTTTGTGCCAGTCTTTCATAGTCTTCACTTATAACTATATTATAAATTATCCTTTTATTTATCTTAATATATATTCATATCTCACCAATTTATTAATATTCCTTTGACTAATCTATTATTCCATCATTTTTATACGAGATAATTGTCAATATTTAAAATTCCATGTTCAACCAATGGTTATATATTTTTATATTTACATTCTATATCCTTACCTTAATCTTATTTATAAGAAAAAACTAACATATTGAAATATGTTTTTTTCTTATAAATAAAATTAAGATAAGGATATAGTTATTGAAATATCTTTCCATCTAACCACTGGTAAAATAAATCCCATACTCTATAAAACTGTTTATCCTCTTGCTCTCTCATTTCAAATGTCAATTTACTCATTTCTGCACAGCCCATCGTCTTCTTGATCGCTTCCTCCTGCATAGGTGTTTTTTTCATTTTTCCAATTCTTAGCAAATCATCCTTGACCAGTTCTTTGTGCCGGACCTACCTAATCTCCGTCACATCGGATTTATCCAGCTTCTGCAACTCCAGTTTGGCAGCCTCCAAGATAGGCATGGCTTCCGCCAGGGCCGTCTCGGCATCCCGCTTCTCCACCGCGATCACTTTGTTCTGCTCTTCGATCTCCATGGCTTTTTCCACGGCTAGTTTTTTCTTCTCCTCGGCTAAAGGAGAGGAACCGAAGACAAGAATGAGAGCCCCTGGCAAAGAGTTTAATCCCTTTGGAGATAGCTAGGATGCTGGGTTTTTTTTTAAAAAAAAGTGTTTTTAGGAATGGGAAATGAGAAAACAGCGGGGGACGGGGTCCCTGGTGAAATCGGAGGGGCGTGCTAAGTCTAAGTTCAAGGAAGCAGAAGAGGGAAATTGAGAAATATCCGTGGAATCTTGCCTATATAAATCATGACTGCTCAAAGACCTTTGATGACACAATTCTCTTTTCCCTATGTGAGCTAACTGGAACATTTTTTTCCCGTAAGGTACTTGATGCTCTCCAAGTTCGGTTGTTTTCTTGTAGACGTTTCAAAACCCAACTAGGTAACGTCATCAGTGCTAGAAAGGAGCGAAGTTTGCAGAGAGGAGGAGAAGGAAAGGGAGAGTGGAGGTGGAGGAGGATTACTGTGGAGTCTTTGGTGCTCTCTGAGCTCGGTTGTTTTCTGGCAGACGTTTCACAACCCAACTAGGTAACGTCATCAGAGCTAGAAGGAATTGGGGTGTGCTCTTATATACATACAAACTCCTTTCTCTTCTAGCACTGATGGCATTATGTACTTGGGTCATGAAATGTCTAAAAGAAAACAACCAAGCTCAGAGAGACCAAGGACCCCACAGTCCTCCTCCTCCTCCCTTCTAGCATGGATGATGTTACCTAGTTGGGTCATGAAACAACCGAGCTCGGAGGACCTCACAATTCAACCCTGAGCTACAAATACTCTCTTCTACCGGTAATACACAAATTTTCCCCCAGTTCTACCGAAAATCCCCCCCAACCCAACCCAACTTTTGACTGCATTCGTTTCACAAAGAAAATAAGAGTTTAGAATAAAATCCGCGGTCGTCACAAGGCCGGGCGGGGAGAAACTTGCCGATGGCCGTATTCGTGGCGATCTCTTGAAGGAGAGCTTCGCAGGCGGCCGATTTCTCCGCCAGCACAATCTTTTGCTCGGCCAGCTTCCGGTTGAGCTCGTCCAGTTGAATGCTGGCTTCTTTTAGTTTATCCAGGCCGCCATCCAGACGCTTGCACTGAGCTGGGAAGAACAGAGAAGCCTCAGTGGGGGCGTCCTTAGCCCTTGCAAGTCCCCTCTTAAAAGAGCTCAGGGAAAATCACAGCTGGATCTGCTACTATTGCAATACACAATGCTAACCCTATTTATTTATTAATTAATTTAATTTATATACCGCCCCCTCTCCCAAAGGGACTCGGGGCGGCGTACAGCCATTAAAAAAACACATAATTAAAAATCAGTTTAAAATAATTAAATTATGGCTAATCAATTAAAAATACAGTTAAAAAATTTAAAACTCCCTTTAAACAAAAAAACCCATTACTTTAAAAATCAATTAAATATAATTTAAAATTCAATTAAAATTAATTTTAACCCTCAGGTATCAGGCCAGGCCGGCTAGTTGAAATAGATGGGTTTTCAGGGTACGTCGGAAAACCCAGAGATCCGTAATAGTACGGATCTCCGGGGGAAGTTCATTCCACAGGGTGGGTGCCGCCACAGAGAAGGCCCGAACCCTCGGGGTTGTCAGACGACATCGTCCCGACGGTGGAACCCCGAGGAGGCCCGCCCTGTGGGAACGCACTGGTCGGCTGGAGGTTGACAGTGGCAACAGGCGGTCCCGTAAGTACCCGGGTCCCCAGCCACAGAGCGCTAACCTTTTCTCAACGTCCCTCGATTAATCGATTCAGGGATTCATGAAGGTGGCCCTTCGAAGCAACTCTTCATACCAGGGTGGATAAAAATCGATGTTAAAAAAGTACCCCAAAAAATCAGATTTTGTTTTATTTAAATCAGATTTTTTTAAATTTAAATTGGATTTCTTTTTATTTTTATCAAATTTGTTTTAATAAAATGCTTTTGGAGTAAAAAAAAAAATCTGTCTAAAGACAGTTCTCTATTTAAGATACATGAATAATTTAGTTTATTCAGCGTGAAATGGAGCTTAGTGATGTAGCATGAGGCTGTGTGTTCTGCAAGGTTGGGACTGTCAGAGATGACAGCCGCTCTTTAAAAATGATGATTTAAGTCGTGGTGATTTAAATCTGGCCTTTTTACTAGTGATTTAAATTGATATTTCAGAAAATCATGGACTGTGCAGAAATGGACAGACTAACTCTGGAACTAAAAGAGAAGAAAGTCTCAGA
>JAEANM010020476.1:0-12094 GCA_017656035.1 Myanophis thanlyinensis
TGTACGAAGAGCGCCCCAATCCAGAAAGGGCCGCAACTGGGCAATCCTACGGACCTGATAAAAGGCCCCCCTGGAGATGGCTGCAATATGATCACCCAACAACAGCCGTGCATTCAGGAGGACACCCAAGTTGCGAGCCCCTTTTGCGGGGGACAGAGTTCCCCCCCCCCATGGCCAAGCTGGCTGTATCTGGGCACAGGAAATGACAGCCACTCGATCTTTGCTGGGTTGAGCTGGAGCCTGTTATGACCCATCCAACTCCGCACAGCCTCCAGGCAGCGGCCCATCACTTCAACGGCTTCGTTGGGGTGACCTGGGGTGGAGATGTACAGCTGTGTATCATCTGCATATTGATGAAAACTCACCCCAAAGCCATGGTCTCACCCAGCGGCTTCATATAGATGTTGAACAGGAGGGGCGAGAGAACTGACCCCTGAGGAACCCCACATATTGGGGGCCTCGGGGTTGATCTCTGCCCCCCTGCCAACACAAATTGTGAGCGGCCGGAGAGGAAGGAGGAGAACCACCAAATCACAGTGCCCCCCACTCCTAACCCCTACAACCACTGCAACAGGATACTGTGGTTGACAGTATCGAAAGCTGCTGAGAGGTCTAATAGGACCAGGACAGAGGAATAACCCCTGTCCCGTGCCTTCCAGAGATCATCAACCAACGCAACCAAAGCCGTGTCCGTGCTGAAACCGGGCCTGAAGCCTGATTGGAGAGGATCCAGATACAACGCTTTATCCAGATGCTGAGGAAGCTGTCGTGCCACCACGGTCTCAACAGCATTTGCTAAAAAGCCAGGAAAAGCACCAGGCCCAGACAAGTAACTCCTTCTTGCTTAAAAGTCTGTGCTGACCAATTGGCCCCCATCTTCAGCCAAATCTTTAATAAATCACTAATGATATGCTTCAAGTGCTCTATTATTATCCCAGTGCCAAAAGAAGCTCTCCATCAAGAAACTGAATGACTACAGACCAGTTGCTCTAACATCTGTAGTTATGAAAACCTTTGAAAGGCTAGTGCTGTCCCATCTGAAAACCCTCATGGACATGCTATTAGATCTCCTGCATTTTGCATACCAAGCAAATAGATCAACAGAAGATGCTGTTAATGTAGCTCTGCACTACATCCTACAACATCTTGAATCTCCAAAGACCTACACAAGGGTCCCCTTTGTAGACTTCAGCTCAGCATTCAATACATCATTCCAGACATTATTCCAACTAAACTAAACCAGCTAGCTGTACCTGAACACACTTGTAAGTGGATTACAAACTTCCTAACAGACAGGAAGCAGCAGGTGAAGCTAAGCAGAACCACATCAGATACCTGTACAATTAGCACAGGGCCCCTCCAAGGCTGTGTGCTCTCTCCACTTCTTTTCTCTCATATACCATCTCAAAATATCCATCTGTTAAAGTACTAAAGTTTGCAGATGATTCAGCAGTAATTGGTCTCATTTGAGACAACAATGAATCCACATACAGACAGGAGGTTGATCAACTAGCCTCATAGTGCGACTGGAACAATCAGGAACTAAACACACTCAAAACCATAGAAATGATAGTAGATTTTAGGAAGAACACTACCATACTACCACCTCTTACAATACTAGACAACACAGTATCAACAGTAGAAACCTTCAAATTTCTAGGTTCTATCATATCTCAACTTAAAATGGACAGCTAACATCAAAACGTCATCAAAAAAGCACAACAAAGAATGTTCTTTCTGTGCCAACTCACAAAACTCAAACTGCCCAAGGAGCTGCTGATCCAGTTCTAGAGAGGAATTATTGAATCAGTCATCTGCACCTCTATAACTGTCTGGTTTGGTTCTGCAACCCAACATGGACTTCAGAGGATAATTAGAACTGCAGAAAAAGCAATTACTACCAACCTGCCTTCCATTGAGGACCTGTATATTGCATGAGTCAAAAAGAGGTCTGTGAAAATATTTACAGCCCCTTCACATCCTGGACATAAATTGTTTCAACTCCTACCCTCAAAACAATGCTATAGGGTACTGCACACAAGAACAACTAGACACAAGAACAACATTTTCCTGAACGTTATTACTCTGCTAAACAAATAATTCCCTCAACATTGCCAAACTATTTACTAAGTCTACATTACTATTATTAGTCTCATCGCTTCTATCACCTATCTCCTCCCACTTATGATTCTAACTTTGTTTCTTGTATCCTTATGATTTATACTGATTGTTTCCTAATATGATTTAATTACTTATTTGTACCCTATGACTATCATTGTGTTGTGTCTTATGATTCTTGACAAATGTACTGATTCTTTTTTATGTACTGAGAGCATATACATCAAAGACAAATTCCTTGTATGTCCAATCATACTAATAAAGAATTCTAATCTAATCTAAAAATCTAATCGAATTTATTCACACATATGCGTGCACACACATTCTCTCTCACACACACACATTTAAATGAAGGTAAAAACAAACTCCATCTTTATTGCAACATCTTTCCTTGAATACATTTTTAATTTCTGCCTTTTAATTAAGCTTCGTAATAGAATTATCTGAGTTCTCCTCAGACTGATTAATCAAGAGCCTTATCAGGAAGCTGAAACACCACTGTATAATAGTTGTAATGCCCCAAGGAAGGAGGATTATTAAATTGTGCTGCTATATTGCAAAGGATTGACAAAAGATCAGAGTGGGACAGATACTCTTTAGAAGAGATGGCAACAAAACACATGTCTTATTAATAAAGTGATAGTATTGTGCTACAGTTAGAAACAAGCCTTGACAAAACTTGCTGCTATGCTAAATTAAAAACTAGAACAATAGTTCCCACTATTCTACTGGATTTTTTCATAGTATAATTGTCCTCTTCACAATCAATTGGTCTTAGATCTAGAAAATAAAACTTTCTAGTGTGCTGAATGCAGATTATAGTTGATTTAGAGTTAATACAGTTCATTAGATTATCTCCTTCCTTTCTCCCACCCACCCACCCACCCTCAATTCATTCATTCATTCATTCATTCATTCATTCATTCATTCATTCATTCATTCATTCATTCCCAGCTACTAAAATTGGTGTTTGGAATGATTTGCTTAGTAAGGTTTCATGCTAATTATTTGCATTTGTATACAAAACTTTTCCAGCAAGTAGCCAGCAAGAGTGATGGTGAATTTGGAGAAACTCATGTCCTTGAAATATGAAGATGCGATAAAGGAGAAAAGTTTATAACAGACATTACATATTTTATCTTAACCTTCAAGGTTGCCCTTAAGAGGCTGGAACCACCAGAACTGGGCTACTAAATTCCAGGTGACTATTAGATATTGCAAGCAGTTATACCTTTGTCTGTCTTTTTGTTCCCATCTAGTGGTAATCTGATTTTTTTAAAACAGGTGTGTCAAACTCAGAGTCCCCCGAGGGCCATATTGTCACATTTGAGTTATGATGAGGGCCGCACTCTCTTCAATTGGGCGGCAGCGGCTAGGCTTGTCCTTGGCCGCTTGCAGGGTGGCTGGTTTTGCTCTTGGGATGGTAGGACAAGCAGAAAACATACACCAACCAGCTCCTCTGACCAGGCTAAGGAGTTGCTGTTGCTCCAGGGAAGAGGTGTTTCTCTTGCAACTTGCCCGGGGAACTTCAGAAGCCTTTTTGCTTGTTACATGTCTAGACTGCCTTTTCAACAGTGAACTCAGAACAGCGTGTAGGGTTCTCCTTCCTCACTTAATTTTATTTATTGATTTAAAATATTTTACCTCTTTCTGCTCAAGAAGGATCCAAGCCCTTATTCTTGCTTATACGTGCTCTGTTTTTTTTACTCACCTAAATCAGCTGTTTTTAGTGTCTGTGGAGCCTTCTTGATTATCCCCGCTGCCTCTGGAGCCTCTAAATGTCATTTAAAGCACTGTGCTGCAGCATGATTGGTGCGCATGTGCGCACCAAACCAATAGGAAAACCAGTCGGATTTCGCTCCTGGTGTATGCTATAGGCCACCCAATCAAGCAGAAAAAATAGATGTCCTTTTTGCCAACCAACTAACAAATATAAGTAGGAAACACACTACAATAGTAATAGGGGGCTTCAATTATCATGATATCAATTGGAAAACTAATTCTGCACCAAGTGAGAAATCAAATAGGTTCCTAACCAACCTAGCTAACAACTTGGATGTCCAAAAGGTACAACTCAGAATTGTTATCTTGTTTGCATTCTTTTAGGTTTCGTTCTAATGAGAAAGTTTCTCTGGGCATTTGACACCTGTGGTGGGACATCTCAGGGGAAACGTTATAATTCTTTTTGAAGAGGTTGGTGAGAAATTAACATGTGATAATTGGTGGGGTGGAATTTTCAGTTTTACTTCGGTGGAGAAAGCCCAGGAATTTCAGATTTGGGATTTTTCCAGGACGTACCAAAACAATGTCTTCAATAAAATCTTATTCCTTGGACTTTGTCTCTTTGGAATTCTGATTGCGTTGCTGATGGTGTGGAACCCTGATACAAGTGAGGTACTAATACCACTCTATAAAGTCTTAGTAAGACCACATCTAGAGTAATGAATCCAGTTTTTGTCACTACACTACACATAAAAAAGATGTTGAGATTCTAGAAAGAGTGCAGAGAAGAGCAACCAGGTTGATTAGAGGACTAGAAACTAAAACATATGAAGAACAGTTGCAGGAACTGGGCATGGCTAATCTAGTGAAGAGAAAGACCAGAGGAGACATGATAGCAGTGTTCCAATATTTGAGGGGCTGCCACAGAGAGGAAGGGGTCAAGCTATTTTCCAAAGTACCTGGAGGCCAGACAAGGATTAATGGATGGAAACTGAACAAGGAGATATTCAACCTAGAAATAAGGAGAAATCTTCTGACTGTGAGAACAATTAACCAATGGAACAGCTTGCCTTCAGAAGTTGTGGGAGCTTCATCACTTGAGACTTTCAAGAAGAGATTGGACTGCCATTTGTCAAAAATTGTGTATGGTCTCCTGCTTGGGTGGGGGGTTGGATTAGATCTACAAGGTTCCTTCCAACCCTGTTAATCTGTAAGGATTGTTTTGAACCCAGATTCCTCTCTGGTGTTAAATTTGGAGTTGTTAGAATTTGATGCAGTCCAGTTCCCTCCATATCTCATGTATTCTTCATGTTTGACTCCCAATGCTGAACCATAGTCACTAAAACTAGCTAGCACCACTTCTTCCAAATAGGAGAAAAAAGGTTCGATTGAAAGCAAACTTCAAAGCTAAGAATGCAAACATTAATAATCCCCAGATGGACCAGAGTCAAAAAGTTACAAGGCCTTGAAAAAGCAACAAAGGAAGTCAAAGCTAGTACTAGATACAACATTTCTTTGAACTTCTCTTATTTGTTATAATGTTGATTATACTACTGTAATGTATCTCTGTGGACCATGCTTTTGTCTTTCTTCTCCTCAACCTGGTATTCTATTTTTGAGATTTATATTTATGGACTGATTGAACATCATTCATGTGCTGGCATTTGTGTCTCTTATTGCTGCAATCTGGACTCAAAGTAAACTTTAGCTATCAATTCTTCTGCGCAGGGGTTGGGAGAGGAAACCATCCTGCACTTTGTGTTTGGTAGCAAAATCCTTTGAAAGAAATCCTTTTGTCTCCAAATTAATAAAAAAAATGTTTCATTTATCAGCTTGATAGATTTCTACTTGCACTGTGCACTGAAGATGTCCAGGAGTTTGTCTTTTATCTTTGCTTGAAAATTTATTATGTATAAAGCTTGGCTTTTTAAAAACCCACAGCACTATAACTTTGCCTTCCAAGTAATGAATGCACTGAAGTTCATCTTGTTTACAATTTCCAAGGGTTGTGAATAGATAGATACATTTGAGTCAGATCCGAGCACAGAAGAAACAAAACAGCACAATGTCATCAGTGTTAACTGGTAGAGATAATAGCCCTTTAAAAACTCTACACTGGGAACAAAATCATACTTCATTTTTGAGTCAGATAACATAATTTGTGTTGTTAAATCAACAAGCAAAAGTATCTTTGCTTAATCAGTCTGCTTTCTAAAGGTTGTTAGCAGAACACAACAAATATCTAGCTCAAACTTGAATGCTGTGTTTAAAGATAAATACATCCTGGTGAGCAAAATGAAAGTACAGTTAATTCCAATGAGAGTGGAGAAGATGGATTTTAATCAGTGGGCTTTTAATTTACATGATCAGGGACTCTAGTGAACCAAAGCATTAAGCTTAATCTGAAGTTCAGTTCAGTATTTGAAGGTTACTTTCATTACATTCTATAATATTGTATTGCTGCTGCTGCTGCTGTTGTATTGTTGTTGATACATTAAATTTCTAAGGCACATTATTGGAATCCCTTTTAGCTTAAAGACTCTTTATCTCTAAGGGTCCACTCTTTGCAAGAACTTTCTGTATGTAGTGAATTTTCTGCACCACCTCCACAACTGGCCAAAGAACTCAATCAGTCCACCACGAGGACATTGAAGATGGGGGTTACTTCGATTCAGCCAAAGAAGATGGCGTCCACAGGATCAAACTGACATGGGGGTCCAAGATGGCCACTGAGCCCCACCCACCCATGTGCAGGGGCTGTGGTGGGAATCACCCTTGAGCAACATGTCACTTCCTGAATGCAATATGCCAGAGATGCCAAAAGAAGGAGCATCTATCCAGGGTATGCAGAGCCCCACTCCCAGCAGGGCCAAATGACCTCCCCAAGCCAACCTGAACTACAGAAACAGACTGGCAAGATGTGGACAAGCCAGGCAGAGAAGACAAAATGATGACTGCCACACAATCTCAGTGGAAGCGCACCATACAGAAGAAGCAGACAAAACAAAAAAGACACCCCAAGTTCAGGACCCTGGTCAGCTTCAATGGCACAGCGTGCGCAATGGAAGTAGACACAGGCTCCACTGTAAGCATTATAGCATGGGGAACACTCAAACAATTACACCCTGAGAGCAGACAAGCCAACCTACAAAAGAGCAACATGTCCCTGTGGGACTACCAGGGAAACCATATCCCCATCCTTGGCACAGAGACAGTCCCAGTAAACTACCACAGATTCAAGGAGAACCTGCCAATCATCGTTGTGAAAGGGAACCTGCCAACTCTCCTAGGACTGAACTGGTTTGACACCCTGGGGATGAACCTGTCTGGAGTCTTTGGCATCAACGACCAGCCCAGCGAGGACATCACTAAGGAATTCCCAGATGTTTTTGAAGGTGAGCTAGGGAAATACCGGGGGACCCCCTCTCCTTCAGCTTAGACCCTGGGATGGTGCTGGTCCCATTAGACTGAAACCACGGCGTGTCCCATTCACACTAAAACAAAAGGTTGACAAACAACTCGACAAACTAATCAGGCAGGGAATATTAGAGCCAGTCAACCACACGAAATGGGAAACCCCCATCATAATGCCCATAAAGTCGGACAGATCAGTAAGGATTTGTGCAGACTACAAATGCATCAGAAATAAAGCTCTGCAGCTGCATGCCTACCCTGTCCCAGTAGTCCAACATCTGCACTTCCTGGGGCAAGGTAAAATATTCACCAAACTCAACCTAGCCCAGGTTTATCAACAGTTACTGGTCGATGGAGCCACAGCAGAGACACAAACTATAGTTATGCACAGGGGAGCATTTAAGTGTCATCACCTGCAATTTGGGGTCAGCATAGCCCCTGGCATCTTCCAATCTCTTGTGGAACATCTTTTGCAGGATATACCAGGAGTCATCCCTTACTTTGACAATGTCCTGATTGCCGCAAAGACCAAAGAGGAACTTCACTCCAAACTACGCACAATGCTAAAGGAATTTCAAGACGCTGGGCTAAAAATCAAGAAAGAAAAATGCCTGATCGCAGTACCCAAAGTAGAATTCCTGGGCTACAAAATTGATGTGGCAGGAATTCACCCCACAACAGGAAAAAAAAACACAGAAGCAATCAGGAAGGCACCGACCCCGCAAAACAAAACAGAACTGCAAGCCTTCCTAGGACTCTTAAACTTTTATAGCATATTTCTACAACAAAAAGCTACAGTAGCCAAATCCCTCCACTGGCTACTAGACAAAATAGCCAAATGGAAGTGGGGTCAGACAGAAGAAAATGCCTTCCAGGCAGTAAAGAATCTAATTTCCTCCAGAAGCATCCTAATGCAGTACAGCGAACAATTGCCTCTGATCCTGACATGTGACATGTCCCCATTAAGAGTCGGAGCAGTACTCAGCCACCAATTACCAGACAAAAGTGAAGCCCCCATCGCCTTTTTCTCTCGCTCAGTGTCAGCCACAGAGAGGAACTACAGCCAGATAGATAAGGAAGTGCTAGCAGCAGTGGCTGGAGTAAAGAGGTTCCACAAATACCTCTATGGGTGCAAGTTTCAGCTAATCACCTATCACAAACTGCTGCTAGGGCTCTTCACGGTGGACAAACAGATCCCGCAAATACTCTCACCCTGAATGATATGCTGGACTGAGTTCCTCACAGCATACAATTACACCCTCCAATACAGACCTGGCAAAGAAATAGGCAACGCCAATGCCCTCATCAGATGCCCCCTAAACAAATGCATAGATGACCCAGCACTGGTAGCACAAATTTTCCTCATAGAAACCATGAGGAGAACGAGGGACCCATCACCACCGAGAACATAGTAAAAGAAACAGGAAAAGACAGAACACTGGTGCATGTGCACAACTAGATTGCAAAGGGCTGGTTGGTGCAGCCACAAAGTGCGGAATTTAAAAAATATGAGAACCAGCAGCATGAGCTGTCAAGCCAGCGCAGATGCCTCCTATGGGGAAACAGAGTCATCATCCCCATGACACTGTGGAAACAAATACTAAACAGCCTACACAAGGGTCACCCAGGCATAGTTCACATGAAGGTGTTAGCAAGGAGCTATGTCTGGTGGCCAGACATGGACACAGACATAGAAAGAATGATCAAGCAACCGTGCCAAACCACAAGAGCAGCTCTACCAGCCACAACACCAGCCAAATGGGATGAGCCAAAGAAATCATGGTCCCGCGTTCACATGGACCTCACAGGACCCATCCAGAGTCAAATGCTGCTCATCAAAATAGTCACATACTCTCGATGGATCGAGATAAAACCAATGCACTCAACTACTACAACAGTGTCATCCAAGTTCTCCAAAAACTATTCGTAATGTATGGCCTGCCAGATGTTGTGGTATCAGACAATGGGCCACAGTTCACAGCAAAAAAATTTAAGGGCTATCCAGCCAGTCAGGGCATCAGACACACCACCTCAGCTCCCTTTCACCTGGTGGGGAATGGGATGGCCGAATGGGCTGTCCACTCAACCAAAGAGGCACTGGAGCACATGGGACACAGTCCATTACAACATAGTATAAACAAATACCTGATGGCCCAGCATATAACCCCAAACGCCATGACCAAATAAAGCTTGGTCGAAGCACTAATGGGCCAAAAACTCAGAATCATCCTAGACCACATACATCCAGACCACTGGGACCAACACCAATCAGAACACCACCACCACCCCGACGACAATCACCAAAGTCACTGGGCCCCGATCTTACTCCATTCTCCTGCATGGTGACAGGAAAGGGAAGAGACACGTAGACCAACTAAGGAGCAGACAACCAGAAGAGGAACCAGACCGGAGGGAGGAGGAACCAGACTGGAGGGACCCGAGAAGCCACGGAGATGACCAGGCAGGAGGGCACACATTAACGACGCGACTGGCAAGTAGAATAACCAGTTCTCTACCTAGGGCTGAGAATCTGAAAAGGCCAGAGACACCTGCCACAGAGGCCCAACAGCTGCCAGAAAGAAGATCCACTGAGACTCCTTCCAACTTGACCATCTCTGACAATGGTGCAGGAGAAATAAGGACACACGTGTACAGATTGGAGAGAAAGTGGCATCCCCATTCTACCTATCCTCCTGCCCTCTCCCCCTCCACACTATCCTCCTCATTCCCCCTGCACTTTCCTCCTCCCCTTCCTATCCTCCCTATTCCCCCTCACTTTCCTACCTATCCTTCTCCCAATTCTTCCTCCCCTTCCTTTGTATCCTCTTCCCCCTCCCCTTGTCTTTTCCTTCTCCCCTTCCTATCCAGCCCATGCCAGGTGCAATGGGACGATGATGGACATTTACCAAGTGGGGAGGGGTGTTGTGTCTGAGCAGGCAGAGACAGGGTTTTCTACCTGGTCCATGCCAGCTGCATTGGACACAGTTTCTCTGCGGGCTGCCAGGGGACCACCCCCTACTTAAAAGGGGGCATCCTACCCGTTGCCCACCAGTTTGGATTCAGCACAGAATAAAGAAGTCTGCAGAAAGGTTTATGTGACTCTGTTCTTTTCCCACCCTCAACTGGAAGGATGGAAGGCTGAGTTAATCTTGAGCCAGTCAGGATCAAACTCTTGACAGTCAGCAGAATTAGTGAGCAATACTGCATTCTAACCACTGCGCCACCACAGTTCCTATCAGGACCTAGTAGACTGACCATAACCTGTCTTTGCTTGGTTTTTTAAATGTATACAGTTGCAACTAATAATTAAAAATGTAATCAGAAAAAGTGAGGTAACCCTCATGGGGATTTTAATGGAACAAAAGTTTTAGTTAAGAACAAAACCCTTTTTAGAATCTCTCAGGATTGTTACAAATTCAGGTTGATGACAATGATTCATAGTATGATGGATGCTGGCCCATCTTCCATTTTCTGTATTTCCCAGACATAGTCAGAGTGCTTCCCTTGATCAAAAAGTGGTCACTTTGATGTATTGTTTCTTCTACTTTGCTATACTGTATAAATAGATAATAGAAATATGCAAGTTTTAAGGCCTTCTTTGGTTAAGTGTGATTCTTGCTCTCTCCCTCTGTCCTCATGCCAGGAATTATTTGGATGCTGGATTCCTGCCACAAAGTCAACAAAGTTAGTTAAGAACCAACTAGTTATACTTATGAATCATTCTAAGCTTAAGGTTAGGCTTTTGTTGCTTAATACACTTTGCAATCCCTACCTTGTATTGATTTAGTGTGTTAGCTGTATATCCTGTATTTTATTCTGGACTGCAAGAATACACAGACTCTTCTCTTATTTTTCTACAACAAAAAACCTTTGAGATGAGAGCAGCTGAAGGAGACTATAACAAGTCTAGGTCATCCAGTGAGCTGAAGGTGAGCATTATCTATGACACTTTGCTCCAATACTTTTAATCTGTATACCACACTGAGTCTCCTTTAATTAATTAATTTTTCTGTGTATTAAATGGAAACTGAAATGTTGTAGGGTGTCCTGCTTGAGCAGGGAGTTGGATTAGAAGACCTCCAAGGTCCCTTCCAGCTCTATTATTCTGAAACCAAAAAATGTTAATTCAGAAATGAAATTGCACAAATTGCAGGAATATAATCAGAAAATACATTGCTGCCATCATTTTTTCCTTTTAAAGCAAGCTCTCAGTTTCCTGATTAAAAATGTCATTAGACCATTCTGCTCCAAAACATAGCAATGGAATTCCTAGGGATGCATAAAATGTAATAGTAACATTCCAGATTAGAATTATATGTTAAATTAAAATCTTCATATGGGGTACAGTATGTAGTAAATATAAGCCTGTGGTATTCATACAATTATTATTTAACAGGAGGTGAATCTAAAGAAAAACAATTAGAAAATGAAACAGTTTTCTTAAGAAACCTGATAAATATTCAAATAGCCTTCAATACAAATAGGACCTGAACAGAACAAAATTAAACACACTTCACTGTAAAGCAAATGATTGAGATTTTGCCTTCATAAAAAGAACTATGTTGTTCTCAAGTGTGTTTGGTAACCAAATATATTCAAAATTGTAGATGAAACCAAGCTAGAACTATAAGTAAATTGACATTTTTCATTATATATTATATATTGGAACACCTGGGACTTAACTCACCCTTATGCTGATGGATCTCCAACTTCCTGACCAGTAGACCATAGGCTGTAAGGATGGGCGGACGAGTCTCAACCTTACTCACCCTCAACACCGGTGCACCCCAGGGCTGCATCCTGAGCCCCCTACTGTATTCCCTATACACATATGACTGCA
>JAEANM010020477.1:0-12094 GCA_017656035.1 Myanophis thanlyinensis
TTATCTGCTGTGAACCGCCCCGAGTCCCTAGGGAGAGGGGGCGGTATATAAATTTAATAAATAATAATAATAAAAAACCATTAGACAAAGGGGGCTGCTATATCTCTTTGCTGCCATCTGGTGGTCCCCCAAATTTTTATAGCTCAAATATGGTGACCTTACACATTGGGTCACATGAAGCTCTGGAATTATAAGTTGTCTGTTCCTGCTAGAGAGGACATTTAAAAACTTTGCAGAAGAGGTACACAGTTTTATAAATGCAGAGCCTAGTTTTACCTCTGTTGCTAAACAAATCAATAGATTGTCCCACTTGTATTCACTCAGTCTTGCCAGTCTCTTCATAGGAACTGTTCTGCTTCAACAATGGAACTAGAACAAGAGCCTTAAAGCCTTTAAATAAGTTTCAAAGCTCAGTTTATACTCTTTGCCTAGATAAACACATGCTAACACCTAGGCATTTTCCAATCTAAACCATTTGACTGGTTCATAACATTATAAATGAGATTATCTTTTTCAGAATACCCAAGTTCATGTTTCAGCAAGAGAAAATAATTTCTGTTTTATTGGATAATCACCTTTTTAAAGGCAAGGTTTATAAGCTTCTGATGTCTTCCTCCCAAATCCAGACATAGAGCATAAAAAATGTAGAAATTGTCCTTCAGTTGGTCCAGCACTGTATTTCCCATAGTGCCAACCTGATGTTCAAGAGGCTTCTACAAAAACATTGTGAGGATGATCTAAAACCAAACCCACCCTCAAACTACAGCCAAGCTTTGAATGTAGGGAAAACATATTTGGTCGTAGTTTCATCCAGCTACCTGCATGAGATTTGATGCTAGTCTTCATTGTCATATATCTGTAGGCCAATGCTTTTCAACTTTAAGACATGTGGACATGGAATCCCAGAATTGTCCAATTACCATGCTGACTGGGACATTCTGGGAGTTGAACTTCACCTATCTTAAAGTTGCTAAGATTGAGACTGCCCTTTGTGTTCATGTACATTGATACATGACTGCGCGATGGAAGATTAGCATAAGCCAAACAGTACAGATGGCTTGTTGGCAGCTTTCTCTGCAATTACTGTTGTGCTTGGGAGAGCAGGGTGTCTGTTGTTTCTTTGTGGGATTCTGTACTCAGCAGCCTCAGCAGTTATATTTATTGGGTGGAAGCAGCTTCCTTCTGTGCATATTTACACAAGAGTAAATTGACGTTACAAAGAAAGGATAGGGATGCCTTTCTGGGGGGTCTCTATTGCCTTTTGGTATAGAAAATAAATAAGGGGCTCAGAAGATAATCAGGGAGCTCATAAATATCAAGAGTGCATTTTGGAGGAGGAGCAGGAGGAAGAGGAGGGGGGAGGAGGAGGTGGAGGAGGAGGATTATTCCATCAATCCATTTGAGTGAAATTCTTATCTCATTGCATATGGCTGCTTAAAGGCTCCTTCTCTGGCTATGTTGGGTTTGACACAAAAATGGGAGCAGAGCCCCTTCTGACATGCTCATTTTGGACTGGCTGCTACACTATCATGCAGGACAGCCAGGACCACCTTCTCTTGGGGGACACCAACTTCTTAAAATAGATGGGAAAGTTAGCCAGCTTCCATAAATAACCTACTAAGACCTTCTCCTCCTCCTTCTTTATCTTCTCCATCTTCTTCAATTTCTTCTTCTTTCATGAAAGAATGTTAGTTTGTTGTTAGTCTGTCTTTTAAAAAACGAAGTAGAACATCTCCTGCTTAAGAGGATTGAAAAGTATGCAACTGTCAAGTTGTTTTCATTATCTCCTAAAGCTGGGCTGGTCAAGCATGTGCTGGAATAAATAATCCCTTAGTGTGCAAATACATATCTAGAATTTTTAGTCCTTTTTTAAAAAAATTCTCACTTCAACCTCTCTCCCATTAAGAATAGCCTTCCCACAGCTTGACTCTTTTTATGTTAAACCAATAGTTGCATTACTTTTTCATCTTTGGAAAGTGCCCTTCTTGATCAGTGCCAATATGCATATTGTCAGGGGCCTTTCAAAGCTAGCATTTAAATATTGCTAATGGAACTTCTTTGTAATAAGAGCCACAGCAAAGCCATTTGAAGCATCTGTCTTCAGTTGTGACAGTCGATAATCTCAATGGAGAATAGCAAGAACTATGGCTCACCCTCGGGTTTTTGCAGGCATGATAAAATAAGAGAATGGCTTTACAAAAGTTAGCTTGATAGAAAATGCAATGAAAAAGGCTCAGCTAAAGACAAAACAATTGAGGTCCTCAGCAAAAAGACAGCCTTCCAACAAATGGTGTCTTCTGACAGTCTGACAGTCACCCTTTCCTCTCCATGATACCCATACTTAATATAAAACAAATTACCACTTGCTACAATCTCCTGTACCCATGCTACAATCTCTTTTGTCCATCCCAGATTACGGATCAGAGGACAATCCAGTATGCAATCTTTCTGAATCAGGATGCATTTGAGATTTTGAGGGCACATGGTGGACGTCACAAAACATCCATTGACCAGCAAAGAAAATAGCCCCTCTGCTATCCAGTAGGATCTTTATTGCTGAAAATAAATATAATGCCACCGTTCTGGTGTTTTCTGCTGCAGTATTTCAGCTCCTGGTTTGTTTTATAAAAAGCATTTTTCTGTGACGAATAGGCAGCTGGGTGGCATCAGTGGAACTGCCTAGAAACACATAGGTAAGAATGATCAGGGAACAATTATGTTATATGGTGATTGGAAAACATAATAATAGATATCAGAAAAAGATAAAAGTTATGTTGTAATCTTAGAGTAAGAAGACAATTTAAATTTATACTTTATGTCTGTTGTAAAAGAAAGTTGTATGGCATTTCTTTGTATTTTTTTCTTTTTTTCTCTTTCATATCTTAAATATTAGCTTTTGTTAGTTTTTAATCTTTCTAAAAATATAATACAGTTATTTAAGAAAGAATGAATGATCAGGAAATAAGGGACTAAAACATGAAAAAGGAATTGATCAACCTGGGCACATTTAGTTTTGAGAAAAGGAATTTGTGATAGTACACTTCTAATTTATTTATTTGTGCTTATTAGTTATTCAATTTCTAATGCTAAAAAACGCTAATATTAAAGGAAGTCTAGATCTTCTCTTTCTTAGTCCAGAATAGAGGGCATGGGATAATGGATCTAACTTATAGGAAAGTTAATTGTGATTAAAAGTTTTAGAAAAACCCTTCCTAGTTGCAAAAGCAGTTCAGCAGTGGAACCAATTACCAGAAAGATAATGGGCTTCTGTTCATTGGATATGTCCGAATAGAGGCTAGGCAACCATCTGTCTGCGTTGCTTTAATTTGGGTTCCTGTAGGAATCCAAAATAAAGCAAAGGGTTGGATTCGCTTAAACGGCTATTTCCACTTCTTTGAGTCTATGTTTGCATAATTCTATGACTTTTTAATATTTTAAATTAATACCTGTCCTGTAGTGTATGTAGATTATTAAAGCTAAGCCCACCCTTTAAAGTTAAACTATGATATATTATATCTAATCAACTATTATGTCTGTGAAATGCTGTAAAAACTATCACTGTTCCATCAGGGACATAGATACATCTCATCAAACTTAATATTTTTCCCTGTCCATCCTAAGGGTTTCTGCAGGCATGCTCTTGAAAGATAACATGGCTCAATAAAAAAAATCATGGTTTATAATCCTCCAAGAAGTTCTTTATCAACTCGGTTCTGGATAACAGAACAGGTCAAGTTCTACAGTATTCCTGGACAAAGTAATTCAAACAGCCAGTGGACACACATGGGTTCATTTCACAAAAGCTCTCTTTATGTGGATATCAGTTTCATGAGATTGTCACAGGCTAGTGAACTACTACTATTGACTGCCAACAACAGGACTTATTTCTCTGACTTTAAATCCTGTGGACACACAAGTTTCTAAGTATCTCCTTCTGGTCATCCTTTTCTTAACGCTCAGTGCAAGAAAAAGATAATTGCGTTTATGGGTGAGTTTAATCACAATGAAATTAAATCTATTACTTCTAGTAGTACCTTGATTTAGAAAATGTCTTGATCTCAAAGAGAGGTTTAAGAGACAATCAAAACAGGGAAGTGGAAAGATTTGATATTCCTCAGAAATTAATCAGAAACGCCTTGACATAAAAACAAAAGGAATATTGCCTGTGGATATGCTTCTACATTGAAAGCTAAATCCAAGCGCAGGAAAGATGCCACTAGGTCTTCTGAGACAAATATTTGGGGGAATGGGACAAACCAGGCTGCAGTTCCACTGTCATGAAACCAGATTAAATTGGCAATTGTGCTTAAGATATTTGGGAAAAAAGACCATCAAGAGCTCTGGTCTAGACTGCAAATATTTAAAATTCTTGGAAGAAGGCAATGCTCAATCACTTCCAAACTGCTACCAGAAGAATGTTGTGTCCATAATGCTCCCAGTGTTGAATTGATCTTGAAAGAGGTTTTACATATGTTTTTTGTCCAGATCTTATAAATTCAGCTGCAGTGAGTGCACAAGTAGAATAAGAGATATTCTGAAGGGGGATTGTTATCCACGCTTTTGTTCCCAAATTTGTATTTATGATTTGATCAGCCATTGTCTGAAATGGTAATATTGTTATGTAATACCTCAGATGCAAATGACTGTGAACCATGTCTATTTGTTAAGTGTGATGAATCAACTTTGAGTTGACTTTTGTGAGTGCTGGTAATCCTCAACTTTTTTCACAGTTAGGACCTTTGCAGCATCCCCATGATCATGTGACCATAATTCAGATGCTTGACAACTGGTTCATATTTATGACTGTTGCTACATTCCAAGGTCATGTGGGACCTTCTGACCTTTTGGGATCTTCTGACAAGCAGTCAGTGAGGAAGATTCACTTAACAACCATGTTACTAACTTATCAACTGCAGTGATTCACTTGGCAACTGTGGCAAGAGATGTCATTAAAAGGGGCAAAACTCACTTAACAAATGTCTTGCCTAACAACAGTAATTTTGGACTCAATTGTGGTAAGTTGAGAATGACTGGTATGCACAAATCTATTTGTTTGAACAGTCACAATTCAAAAACCGAAATTGAAAGAAGTTAATATTCATCAGAACTGAAATGAAATAGCTATATTATTTACCTAAAAGACATTATGTATTTTCCCAAACTAAAAGTTGTTGGATTTTTCAAATATTTATCTCAAACTTAAATTAAGGATGAATTGGCAATATACTGTATTCCTCCATTGGAATATAGTAATACTATATTACCAAGAACCAGTTGGTGTAGTGATTAAGATCCTGGCCTAGAAACCAGGAGACTGAGAGTTCTAGTCCTGCCTTCGGTTTTGAGCCAGCTACTCTCTCTCAACTCAACCCAATCCACCAACAGGGTTGCTGTTGTGGAAAAAAAAGAAGGAGGACGATTATGTATCTTTGCTGCCTTGTGTTACTTATAACATACTAAAGGCAAGATAAATCTCTAATAAATATTTAAACACATAAATAGTAAATAAGGATTTGTATAGCATAATGGCATTGTTAGAACCATTTGAAAAATAATAAAAGAGCCAGCAAGCTTTGTAACATCTTTCAAGATGAATATTATATTAAACAAAACTAATCAAGTAGAGAAAAACTCCCTCTGCCACCAAGCCAGGAGTAATGATGCAAGAGCACTTCCAAATTCCAACCCCATTAATCCTGGACATTATTCTAACAGTTTTTTTCACACACTATAATCTTTGAAAATCTCAAACACAAAGAAAGCAACCCACTGGTTGACAGGTTGCTCATCTGTGCTTAACTACTACTAGTTGTCCCCCAAAATGCATAGTCCTAGGCCAGTGGTGGCGAACCTTTTATTTACCGAGTGCCAAAAAGTACGCGCTTTGCACCTGCCACCCACATTCATGTGCAGCTCCTCCACGTTCGCTGCATGTGCAACCGCACCATCTGTGCATGCTTGCAGCTTTTGCACATGCAATGCACACTCTCTGTGCACAGGCACTTATGCACACATGAGCCATCATGTGTGCATGCTTTGGAGAGCTCTGAAGACCAGCTGGATTTCCTGCTGCAATCATGCGCTTGCACAGCAGAGGCCCGAAGACCAGCTGGGTCTCTGCAATCGCGCATGTATGCATGCACAATCATATGTGCATGCTCAGCTGGAGGTAAGTTGGCTGACAGCTTGTGTGCCCAGCAAGATGATGGCTCTGCGTGCCACCTGTGGCACCCGTGCCATAGGTTTGCCATCACAGTCCTAGGCAGTGGTGGGATTCAAATAATTTAACAACTGGTTCTCTGCCCCAATGACCAGGTAAACCAGCAGTTCTCCTAACTCAGGGGTGGGCAATTACGGCCACCAGCTGGCTCAGGAATTCTGGGAGTTGAAGTCCACGAGTCATGAAGGAGCCATAATTGCCCACCCCTGTCCTAACTGCTTAGAAAGTTAACAACCAGTTCTAGTGAATAGATGCAAATGGCTTGAATCCCACCTCTGGTCCTAGGGGATTGCTATGTTGACTGTGCATTTCTGACCATCACTTCAGTTCACAACAACCTACCACAAAGCTCAGCATTTTGCTTGGATTGAAGTGGACGGTATTAGCATCTGATCCATCCTGAACATGTGATTTTATATTAACATTACAAATAGAAAAAGACTGCATTCCTACCCCCGTTTTTTCCTGTGGTAAGAACCCCTTCTGAAAACAAAGGGATTTGCCTCTGAACAGACATTACAATTGCTAATATTAAACTGACAAGTGAAAAACTTTCTAGCTTTTGTCCCAAAGTTTCAGCTGAAGGATCACATTTCTTTCACAACAATTGGGTTTTTCTCTGAGCTTTCCAATTGGCTTGCAGTCGTCTAGCATTTCTGTTTCCAGGTTGCTAACTTCTAGGCCTCATTATTCACAGTATTTCTGGTCTTGGTTTTTGTTCTTTCCATTAAATTCCCACTCCAGGAACAAAGTTAAGTTTGGCAAGAAATTAGAGAAATAGCGCCTGTGGAAGTGAAAGGACATGTGAATCACCCAAAGCAGCCATTTCTTTAGAATTTGTGTACATGATAAAGGAAATGGAATATATGGAGGAACACTAATAGCAAATGTTGGATCCACAAACTGCAGAAGTGAAGAGCCATATAACTACATAAACCTGCTTGAAAGAATTTACAAAGAAAGGGAAAGAAAAATTCAAAAACCTCTTGGCAAATGTATGGCAGAAATACCACTGGAATACTGGCTTACATTGTGCTTAGCTGGTTGTTAATATCCTTTTCTTTTATTTTTCTTATATTTGTTGTTTTAAGTATTTTAATGGTTGTGATAGTGTTTCAATTGTTGTACACTGCCCAGAGTCTAAATTTGCTACATAAATAGAAGATAGACAGACAGACAGATAGATAGATCTTGACAGAGAGAGAGAATAGATTATAAATAGATCGATGATAGATTAAGTTAAACCATTTAAGAGGGGGGATGATTCCAACCATTCAAATCAGGAAAATGATATAAAAATCAATTGTTGTTGGAAAGAGAGCCTCAGTGGCACAGTGGTTAGAGTGCAGTACTGCAGGCTACTTCTGCAGACTGCCAGCTGCCTGCAATTTGGCAGTTCAAATCCCACCAGGTTCAAAGTTGACTCAGCCTTCCATCCTTTTGAGGTGGATAAAATGAGGACCCAATTTGTTGGGGGCAATGTACTGACTCTGTAAACCATTAGAGAGGTCTGTAAAGCACTATAAAGCAGTATATAAGTTTAAGTGTTATTGCTATTGCTATATATAGCAGCAAATGTTGATTATGCAATTTATTTTTGTAATTTCCCTTCATGCTTGGAACATTTTTTTATCCATTTCCTTGTAACACTTTCCATAAAGGGGGAAAAGGCCAATCCAAAGTACTTGGAGACATCTTGAATGCCTCTCCTAAATCATGCTGAACTCCTATAGCAAGGGAGAAATCGACCGGTTTTCCTACTGGTTTGGGGCGCACGCATGCATGCCAATTGCGCTGCAGAGTGGCACTTTAAACATCTTTTAGAGGCTCCAGAGGCAGCGGGGATCATCAAGAAGGTTCCGCAGACACTCAAAACAGCTGATTTAGGTAAGTAAAAAAACTGGAGCGCATATAAGTAAGAATAGGGGCTCGGGTGGGCAGGTGGGCGGGGCCAATTTCAAACCTCTACTGCCGGTTCTGCCGAACCAGCTAGAACTGGCTGAATTTCACCTCTGTCCTATAGTCAAGGTACCATTCTCCTTAGGGATGATGTCCTGTTCCACCCATTCTCTATTTGCACATGGTTATTTGTCTCCCACATACCATTACATATGTTATGTTTTTGCAACAAATTTTTAGTTTCAAGAAGGTATGCTACTCGTATGTAGAATTCATGACAATGCACTTTTCATCATAGAAACATATTATGAGTCATATGATCCACAAACTACAGAGAGTAATATAAATAAAATGAATTTAATAAAATTATTTAATGTAAATCTAGGCTATTGAGTCTATTGGACGAGGGAAAGAAGACGACAATTTACAAGGCCACAAAACAGCATAAGTGACTGTTGTCCTGAAAAGAGCCCAAAAAAACCAAAAACAAGACAAGACACTTAAAAGTTCAGAAAAATATTTTTAAGGCTGTGCCTGCCAGATAGAGGGCATAAGGACAAAAATGAAGATATGTCCTTTTTCTGGATGTCTGATTGATCTACTCTATT
Organism: Myanophis thanlyinensis; assembly: GCA_017656035.1. Lineage (NCBI taxonomy): Eukaryota > Metazoa > Chordata > Lepidosauria > Squamata > Homalopsidae > Myanophis > Myanophis thanlyinensis. Next base: position 8,728 of record JAEANM010020477.1, read on the forward strand.
TAGTATTTTTGCACTTTTTAATATCAAAAGAATTTCAATTTTTCCCCTCTCTGTTGATCATTTGTTCTGATGTACAAAATTCTATTTTTGCTGTGTTTAATAATAGCTGCCATCTTTGACTCCCAAAAAGCCATCATGATTTCCTTGACTGATCCAAGACCTTATCTTTTGTTACATTTCATAGCAATGTGCATATTGTATCTTTCCATAATGGATGGGAAGATGGATTACACACCAACTTCTGTAGAGGAACAGAAGATTATAGAATATATTCTATAATTATGCATTAGGAGGAGACAAACACTAAATCTTCACAACATAACTTACAAAGAAGAGTGGATTCAACGCTGTGCCCTATAAAGGAAATGTTGGGTGGTTAGGAGGGCATAAGTAAATTCAGACCATTGCACTGATGTAAACAAGACACCCAATTGTTACCCCAAATTTTTCCATCATGATTACAAGGCAATTTACATGAAACTCCCTAATGGATGCCCATGTAAGCATTGGCTGAACTACCATGCTGCCTCTGGAAAGCACTGTTTTTCTATTTGTATTTGAAAGCTTGGACTATTCTTTTAAATACATATTTCACCATATATTATGAAAGTTTTGATTCTCTTTTCCTCCAGAGTTAACCTGTAGACATTACACAGTTTTCAATAAATGTAGTTTTTGTTCATTTGGCAATTTATTTCTCCTTTTGCAATAGAATACCATTTCCAAGCATTTTCAAAACTCTGTAGTTAACAATTGTTTTCTAGAGATATCAATCTTAACTCTAGCATCATTTCACATTACCAGTTGTAATGTTTTCTCAGTGCTGCCACTATAAATAATTTTTCATGGATTTATGGCATAGTAATAAAGCTTTGAACTGAAAATCCTACACTAAATGCAAATATTTTCCTGAAGAAAGATATGATATTTTAATTGAACAGGATTTTCCCAACTAGAAAAACATGAATTTTTTCCTAAACTAGCACATTTGATGCTAGGTAATATGCATGCATGGAAAATACACCCTAATAAAATATAATGATATGCATTTACCAATATGCATTTGCAATGTACAACAATTGCTTGATTTTCAGATATTTTTTTGGGGGGGAATATTATTTTCCAATTTGTTATACTCTGGATAATTGTCCAATTTGTGTTGAAATTAGGGACTCAGGGCATCACGCATCCTGTCCTTATTGTCTCACTATAATACTGTGAAAGTCAGTGCCCATCACATTAACCATCATGCAGGGGTGGAATCCAACCAGTTTTGCTATCAGTTTGGTGCGCATGCACACCAGCCACACTACTGTGCGGCTTCTAAACTACTTGTTTTTGCTTCCCAGAGGCAGCTGGAAGTGATATTTGCTTACTGGAGGTGATTGGGAAGGTTGCGGAGGCGAGTAGAACAGTTTCAGATGAGTAAAAAAGAAAAAAAACTGAAGGGGATATAGGAGAAGAGCAGGGGTAGGTGGAGCCAAACGCTGTCAAGGAGGGGTGGGCGTGGCCAAACACCATCATTGCTACTGGATCGGCAGAACCGGTGCGACCAGGCTGCGTTTCACTACTGCCATCATGTGATGCAGAATGTTAGGTAATCCCAGCTATTGCAGCTAATTCAACAAACAATGATAAATGCAAGGTATGGCTGTAAATAAATTAAGGATGAACTGTGAACCCTGTCAGTTATTTTAAGTCAGCTTTCTTCAACCCTGTTTCTCTTCAAATCTAGCTTAGATTTTCTAAAAACCATGTTGTTGGGGGTTGATGAACATCATAATAAAAGTATCACGGAAGACATCCTGTTAGGGAAGTCTGCCCTAACTGTTGCAAGGTTCTGGTTGGGATTCAGCAAGGAAGCATGTACTCATGGAAACAAATGTCTACGTGCCGAAGTATTGCATCTGCCAATAAGTGCTACCAGTATACCATTACAAATCAAGTTGCCATAGCTTGCGTGTCTTTGGCCAACCTCAAGAAATCAGCACACTTAACAGTCAGCTGGGAGGGCTCCTTTGCACGTTTCTGGCCTGGCAAATCTCCTTAGCACAACTGTTGGTTTTCAGAATTTATGTGGCTGTAAGAGTCTACAGCAGTGTTTCTCAACCTTGATGACTTTAAGATGTTTGGACTTCAATTCCCAGAATTCCCCAGCCAGCAGAGGTGGCTGGGGAATTCTGGGAGTTGAAGTCCAAACATCTTCAAGTCGCCAAGGTTGAGAAACACTGGCCTACAGCCATAATCTTGTGGCACAATGAGTGTTTTAGGCCTATGTAGCTTTCTTACAGTATGTAACTTTTCCTCTCTGTTTTACAATTTATTTATTTTTTAAATTAGAAGTCCAGCTCTATATACCAAAGAGCAGCAGGATGTAGAGACATCTGGGGATATTTTTAAGCCTCCTTTCACTTTCATTCCTTGCTCTGCTTTCCCCCAGCTGTAGTTCCCATCATCTGGGTTTACACAGGCAATTCCTTGAAATGTTACAAGTAATTCTAAAGAGACATCTGCTGGGCAAACAGAAAATTTGCTCCTGAATCTTTGCTTCAGAAGATTAAAAGGCTAAGGGGGGGGGGGGGTATAGAAGTGCTACATTTGATTTTTTTAAACAAATGTGAATGCAAACTCAATATTGTCCCAGTGGCGTTAATATAGAAATTCATACTAAGGATTCAAATTCTGTCAGAGAAACACAAAGCTTCCATTTTTCTACTTTCTAAAACTTCATTTTTCCGGTAAATGTCATAGAGTTTTCCTTATATTTATTATTTATTTATTAACATATAAGCTGACTTTCCCTTTGGAGTTCACAGCATTGTACCTCAGACTCGGTCCTTCAACTTTATCACAAAAACGAGCCTTCAAGGTAGGTTGGGTTAAGAGAGGCAACTCTAATAAAGACCAAATTAACAAGTCATACAACTGACTAAACCTAGTTAGAGGTGGGCTACAGATGGCTAATTTAATCCACAATGTCCCTGGGTTGCCATGGGCCAAGGTCTCCTCCCCCAATTAATTATGCCATGCAAACCAGGATTATTAGACGTTTAGCCTCTGTTCCAGAGAGGTTAATGCAGGAGTGTCAAACTCAAGGCCTGTGGGCTGGATCCGGCCCACAGGGTGCTTAGATCTGGCCCACAGGGCCACCCTGGAAACAATGAAGGAATGGCCCGTGGTGCCTCTGCCAGCAAAGAGTCCCAACCTCCGTTTTTGCTGGCAGAGGGCTGCAGGAGGCCATCGTGGTGGAAAACGGAGCCTTGACAATAAACCCCACCCCCACCCCTGAGGTCAAATGCAATCCTGATGCAGCCCTCAATGAAATCAAGTTTGAGAGCCCTGGGTTATTTATTTGTTTGTTTGTTTG
>JAEANM010020479.1:0-12093 GCA_017656035.1 Myanophis thanlyinensis
AAATAAACAAAAAAAACAAAAAAACGCCTGTTGGAGGTCACCATTATATTATATTCCTACATCAGTGCAGAATAAGTAACTAACAACTTGCAGTCCACATATACCGTACCTGTTGGGCACAAAAAATGAATCCTATAGAATTTCAGAAGGGGGAATTTTTCTTCCCGAATAGTCAATAATGCTGGTAAACGGACGAAATTGAGCAGGGTTATTGTGAGTAAGAAAGAAAAGACTTTCCCTTTTGACAGTAGATAAATCAGCGGTCCCCAACCTTTCCACCTTAGTGCTCCGATCCAGCGTAGGTAGGAAAGAGTGAGTGGCAGGCTCATGCTCACAGCTCCATTGGTACAAGCAGCAGGTATATGCACCCTACCCTTGCACGAATGGAGCTTCACACATGACCAGAGATGCTTGTGCTCATGTGTGAAGCTCCACACGTGTGAAGTTCCTCTCATGCAAGGGTGGGCACTTGCACTCCGCTCACACGAGTGGAGCTTCACTCTTGCACGCTTGAACATCACACTTTTCTAACACACCACAGCCTGGTAGTGGGCTAGAGTCCAGGGGTTGGGGACTGCTCTAAATCAATGATTTCTTATAATGGGAAAATAGTGAAGACTTTGGCTTAACAAAATCCACACTAGCATCATGCTTGTCCAGAATTACCAAGCCACAAAGGGCAGAGGAATGGATTGGCAAAAATGTTTTCACATTTCATATTTATTCTAACTATGCACAAGAAATGGTAGAATTTCATCTTCTTAATTCTAATACATCTTTTATTTTTTACTAAATTAGTATACATCCTAAAATAAATATTTTAATAACCTAATAATAATGAACAGGATCTTGAATTTGCTTCTGTTGAAAGAGCATTCCTAGGGAAAAGAAAAACAGATTTCTCCTGTTCACACTTCATATGTATGATAAAATGGGCTAAGATCTTTGGACGTGGTGGGAAAACCTACAGTTGAAAAAATTAGAATTATGTTATCTAATCCAAAAGAGAATTCTTATGAAATAATGTATCGTTGGTATATGAAGTATCTAGGATGTCTAAAGAGACTTTAAATTTATGTTGAAAATATGGACAACATGAAGTGTCACTTTATCATGCTTGGTGGACTGGTAAAAAAGCTAGAAAATGTTGGGTTCAAAAACATATACCAAGACAAAGAATTTTAAAAACTAAGATTAAACTGAAAGCATGATGTTTTTTGTTAGTATTAATGGACAATAACTAGAAAAAAAGCTGTGGCATATTATTTTTATACATAATCACTTCTGTGAGACAACTATATATGCAAAAATGAAAAGATTTGAAACATTCACAGTGGAGGAATGGTTGGTAAACATAGTGGATCTAGCAGAGATGGCAGAATTAACTTGTTAGCTTAGAGAAATATCAATGTCTACGCTTATTAATTACAGGAAATCCCTTACGGACTTTTATATAAACTGATGATTTATGAATGTGATGGTTAGAAACTGTAGCTTGTGGAAAGAAGGAAAATTTGTGTGGATGGGTGGAAGAGAGGGGGGGATAGAGAGAGAGAACGAAAGAGGGAAGGAGAGAGAGTGAGTGAGTGAGTAAGAGAGAGAGAGAGAGATAATTATATCTCCAAAACACAATGATTGCAACTCCTTTTTCTATACAAACTCAAGGAGCTCCAATGAACCTGAAATATTACTTTTTGTTGCAGGTTTTAGTATAACATTTTTAGTTCTACATGAGTATACAATCCAATAATTTAAAACTGATTTTATTGATAACCTGTATTGGTGTGTTATTTGTGTCAATTATCAATGAGATGATCGGCATGTACACTGTATCAAATAAAGAACTGAACTAAAATAATGGCAAAGGACACCGAAAAAAAATGAGGTGTGCAATCTTAATTCTGGCGGAAAAACTTTTAAGGTTTATGATTATAAAACAATGATTAATGCAGAAACTGATGAAGGAATCATTTCAATACAGAAATTGTTTTGCTTAAAAAAACTCATTGTCTTATGTTTATTTGTGAGATTTGAAAGCATGCATGAGTAGCAGCACTGATACTCATGTGGTATTATATGGCTGATGTTTTTGAAGTTGAAAAAGTACTGCAGTACTGAAATACAGTAAAATAAATATAGTTATTTACATACTCATTTGTTCATGGGTTGGTTTGTATGCTGTGAGTTCATTTGTGCATAGTAGTTTTGCTAATTATTAGCTTTGACTTTTTATTTATTTGTTTGTTGATTGGTTGTTTGGTTTGGTTGGGTCTGGACTATTTTTATGGGTGTAGTATTAGCACAACCGATGTTATATACAGTACAATTATTTTTCCTGTTTGGATTTTTTTTTTTTATCTCCTGTCTGGTTAACAGTAGGATGAACCATTAAAAAACAGTCCTCTGAATGATATTCTAGCTGGTGTGTCAGTTTCTATCTAGTGAAAATATCTTTTCCATGTTAGTATGCCAGTATATGGTTCTATATGTTGTTATATTTTGCTATTGAAAACTTGAAGATATATGTAAAGGAAGTAATAATAGAACAAACTCTCCAGTTATCAACAGTTTTGATCTTGACAGTGTTCAAATGCTTGTTACATTCTGCACATTTCTAGTGTAGAAAGTTCCAGTACAGACTTTAAACCAGAAAGATACATTTCTACATTGAGAAGGCAGTCAAGAATTCATAACAGGCTCTCATCTGATTACAAAAGAAATAATAAATTTCCATAGCATTATAAGCTTAAAAAGCTCTTAGCATACAGACTAATGCAAGCTATAATTAGCACAGCCTTGAGAAATATATGGCACTTCACTGTAATAATGTATGCTCTCTACCTGATCACTAATCATTTTTCATTGTAGGTTTCTGGTAATTCTCAAAATTTATTTGCACCTTCCTTATTTGACAAAACTATATATTATAGTTTCTGTAATTTTGGTAGCCAAAACCCCCATGCTCGTATTTTTTAAAAAAATATTTGTTCTTATTTGTTCTAGTATTTGTTCTGATATTGAATGAATGACAGCCAGTATCTAAAAGTAGCTTATTTAAAATTGCATGAATTGCTTCCCTGTCAAAAAAATAACACTATGGATCATTCTTGTAACCTAGTCTTCCAAAAGGTTACTTAAAAATGATTACATTATTAATTGACTTCAGTACTATAAAACAACCTTCCAAATAATGGCCAATTTAAGAAGCACAGATTTGCTATATGGAATCCAAAATAGACCCTTGTGTGTAATGGAAAATGAGTCAATAAATAGTAACTTAATATTTCGTTAATAGTGGAGCTCTTTAACATTATGTTAATTTTGATAAATGTAAATTTCTCTGTATTGGGATCAAGATGCCAAGACCTTCCCAAAACATTTCACTTGCATGAAACCTGTTAATAATCTTTTTCAGGTTTCTACCTTTTCCAGGAATCTAACAGTCAAATTAATATGAAGGCAAAATAGGAGGTAAAAGGAAGGTGATGCTTAAGGAACCCAAAAGTCACCAGAAAGTTCAATAGCTATTAAGAATTTCTATTAAAAATACTAACGTGGCAGGTAAAAAAAATAAAACAGTAAAAGTTTTCCATAGAAATCTAAAGTAAGACATTATTGACAAATACTACTCAACTTTTGTTTCAGCCTACTCAGTGAGGGAGGTCTACCATCTCTTGGGTTAATTTATCCCAATTGAACTGCCTTTACTTGTTAGGAAGTTAAATCATTATTTCATACCTTGCATCTTGATATAAAAAAGAACAGTCTTGACTTTCAATCTGTTTGACATTCTTTCAAGTATTTAAAGAATGATATCATGTCCCCCTCCTTTCCAGTTTTCTCTTTTAAAGGCTAAATATAGCAATAGCACTTTTTTAAAAATTTATTTCATACATTTGTATACCGCCTCCCTTCCTAGGGACTCGGGGCGGTGCACAGCCATTTAAAAAGAAATACATAGAAAAGTAAAAAAACAGTCTAAGAAAAATTAAATCAAGGACACATTATAATAAATTTAAAATTTAAATAAGTCATATAAAAATTTTAAGAACAAATTTAAGACCCCGCTAAGTATTGGCCAGACCAGCTTGCTGAAATAAGTGGGTTTTCAATACGCACCGGAAGGTTTGCAGGTCTACAATGGTCCAAATCTCTGGGGGAACTCGTTCCATAGGGAGGGTGCAGCCATAGAGAAGGCTCGTACCCTTGGGGCTGTCAGACGACATCGTCCCGACATTGGAACCCCGAGGAGGCCCGCCGTGTGGGAATGCACCGGCTGGCTGGAGGCTGATGGTGGCAACAGGCCTAAGCCATGGAGCGCTTTAAAAGTGATTTTAGTTTAGTTTTATATACTGCTTTACAGTGCTTTCCAGTCCTCTCTAAGTGGTTTACAGAATCAGCATATTGCCCCCAACAATCTGGGTCCTCATTTTACCCACCTCAGAAGGATGGAAGGCTGAGTCAAAGCCTGGTGGGATTTGAACTGGCAGACAGTAAACGTACTGCTGTACTGCACTCTAACGACTGTGCCACCAAGGCCTTCTCAAGGGTTTCAATAGGATTTTGATTCAGGGAGGAGCAAGAGAAGGAGAAGGAGAATTGTGGCTTTGTCTGAATTTTATCCCATTTCTTTGAATTTTTCTTAAAATAATCTTCAGCTTGTTACTTGGTTCTAATTAATACACAAAAAAGCCAATTCCAGAGATTTGGAAACTGTACTCCATTAATGTTGTCTACATTAGTCTCTCTTTTTTTTTTCAGTTCTATCATACTGCCAATTCATATCCATTTTGCAACCAACTACTATTCTGAATATTTTTTCATAAACACTGTGCCAAGCCACTTATCTCTCATGTTACATCAATGCATTTTTTATTGTTCTGTAAATGAAGAATTTTAATGAATCAAGGTAATTTGCATCTCATATTGGTTGTTATCTCTAGAAGTTGAGTATTATCCATGCTTTGAAAGATGACTGTTAAAACCAGTTAGAAATAAATATGATTGTTTAAATAAATTGACTCATTAAAAATATATTTTTCAGATAAACTCAAAGATGTGGCTGCTTTAAAAAGCACTCACAATGTGTTTCAAAACATATCATTCAAATCATTTTTATACATATGCATCTGTATTTGCTAACTCATTTTTTGTCATCTGTAAATTTGATAAGCATTTGATCTACGTATTCATCCAAGTCAATAAATTAAAAAAATTGAAAGCTGTACAATCTAGAACTAAATCTGTGGCATTCCTCTCAATACTATTCTACAATTTGCAAGCCATTTATGTATCCACTTAATTGCTATGCCATGCAGTGTACATTCAACTAGATTGCTAATCAAAATATCATATGGTACTTTGCAAAGTGCTTTGCTAAAATTAAGATATTAAAATAACTTCCATTAAGATAAAAGTTACCTTATTTTTTAAAAAAAGATGAGATAAAATTAATCTGGCAGGGTATGTTCTGAAGACTTGAATTTGTATCTCCTGCAGCCAGCTTGGAATTGAGAACATGATCAACACCTCTCAAGCTCAGTTTAATATTCTAATCAGGTCTTATATCAGCTTCTGTACGTGCATGTATGATTTGCTGGTTAGTTGCAAGTACAACAAGTTGTACTTATGTATTTATTTTGCTTTTGTAAGCTTGCACAACCATACTATTAGTTGTGATTAATTTTTTAAATGGATTCTAAACATAGGGAAATTTATTTGGCACCAAAAATAAATCAGTCCAAAAGTAGCAATAATATTCCTACTGCATTTTATATACTTCAATAATGCAACAAATAAAAAAAGAAATATTAGATAATGTTTTGACATATCTCATTGTAGTGCTTTCTTCTGATACTGTTCAGCATGCGGTGTTTCCCTGTACTCTTTGCACTGCACAACTCTTGTCAATATTTAACAGCTTTCTGAAATTCTCAGAATAATGCAGGATACACTTTTAGCACAGAAGTTGCTCAAAAGTTTCAGGGATATTCAGCATTCTACTTAAAGCTGTAGACTTCCCCCCCCCCCCAAACAGATTTGTATCCCCTCTGAAGCCTCTGAAACAGTACATTAGTAACCTTTCCTAGCCACCTAATCCAATTTACACCAATTTGTGGGCCGGTTGATTAAGTGGTTAATTTATGACAATGACAAAGAGTGGTTTGTTTTTAGAAAGGAGAGACAGACTTGAATTGTGAACAAACAGCTCTTTTTATTAATCAGACAGACACTCCATACCGACTGAACAAACAGGGAACCATTCAACTATTTATAGTATTTACAAATTTACATCTTCCAATCAGAGAGCAGGATTCTCCTGCTCTTTTTATTATAATTGACAAACTGCTTGTCTCCAAGCATACCATATATGGGTACAGAACAAAGAGGTCTATTGCAAATCAAACACCGCAGACAACCATCGATTTACTGGAAAATATTTACAATCATATATTAAATGGTAGGTGTTTCTTGTTTGCTTTGTTTTGTTATTTGTTCCAAAGGCAAATTGGATGAATTTTATTCTTATCTTTTGTTTAATAAAACCTGCTATCTCAGAAATACTGGCATACCCACGCCCAATCGGGACACATTTTCCAGATGTGTTCTGTATGGATGAAAGACAATGGGAATAGTTTAGCAAGGGCTTTTCTTCAGCAGCTTAAACAGGTAGACTTTGACTTACAATCACAACTGGGACCAGAATTTTTATCTCTAAGTGATTCGGTTGTTAGGTGATTCATCATTGTTAAGCGACTGGACCCGATTTTATGGTCATTGTAAAGAGAAGATAGGTAACCTATACAATGACCAGGAATAGGACAGGCCTCAAGATGTAAGCAAGCCTCAAATAAATTGCTATATTAACAGGCCAGTTATAAACGATTGCCTAACTGTAACAGAATATTTATAATCTGCTAAGCCAGCAAAATTTCCTAACATATTTGCAAAGTAACCAAAGTTATTTTAAAAGTATATTAAGAAATGGTGGGAAGAAGGATTTGAAAGTAGCAGATGGCAGGGGGTTTCACATGTGAATGCAAGTAAATGGTGACAGATGGTCAGCAATATGAGTGTAAGTAACAAGGTATAAAAGAAAGGCTTAAGTCTCAGATCGGGGCCACTGGCTGTAGCTATTCCTTGTTGGACTTAGCTATCATCTCTGGACCTCATTGCAATGGGTATTGTTGATGTAAGTAATAATTCTGATGGCTTTTCATGTTCCAAATTGCTCGTGAAATAAACCTCTGAATCTTAAAGGAAGAATTGTTTATATTGTATTCCTGTATCCTGTTTCTTTGATTGGGATTCATTTTTATGACAGTCAATAAGTGAATCACTGTACTTGTTAAGTGAATTCAGCTTCACCTACTGTAGCTCTGGGTAAGGTTTTCGATCAGTAAGATAACCAGGACCTGTTAAGTCAATCTGCAAAGCAAAGCAAAATTCCTTCTTTACAAAACAATCAACTCTAAGATACCGTCTGTGCCTACAACAGAGTCCTTTCAGCAGTTCCAAGGAGATTCCACACCCATTTGCACTCTGATTCTGGTAACCCTGAGGGCACAAATAAGCCCCCAAGTAGCCTCAATGGCTCTTAGAGAGAATGCTAACAACCAGATGACTTTTTATTTTGTATGGGTGGCCATGACTGCACTTGTTTAGTTACACTTTCCATCTCATCGTTCAAAGCAAAGCTAAAATTATATATACAGAGCTGAAGCTTTTTTTTTTTTTAATTTATTTTTGTAGTTGCCTCTGCTACAATGCAACTTCCATAGGAAAGCAGTTCCTGCTAGGGCATTGCACATGTCATCAGTTCAAAGGTCAGCACAAACATATCAGATATTTCTTTTTAGCTATTATTTTTTCTGACTTCTCTTCCCTTCCCAAAAACCTTTTTAAAAATAAGTCTACGGGTAGATCATAAGTCCAGAGTTACCCTGTTGCATTGTTTCTACAGTCACTTAAATCTCTGGCCACTTTAGACAACAACTGCAGAAAGGATAAAGAAATTTTTAAAAAGTCACTTCTATAACATTGAAAGCAAAGTATCTTTGGAGGGAAGAGGCTCATCAGGTCAGCAAATTTAATGCGTTAGTTAGATATCTAGCTAGAGTAACTGACCCTTCTGAAATTATAATGCAGAGGATGAAATTCCAACCATTGGAATTGAAGATTGGAATTCCAAGAAAAACGTTTCAATTAGACATTCGCTCCTTCCTCTTCTAATAAAACCAGACAATAGATTGCATTGCTGGTGTTGTGTGGAACCCTGACACTATACTTTCCAAGGTCTAATTCAGTTTCTTTCTTCAGACCAATTGGTCATTACCCAATAATGTGAAGGATTGAAGATCAATCTGGACTCAAATATAAATTGTTATTTGTTCACCTGCTCCATAAGAGAAGATACCCCAAATTACAAGTCTAGCGATGAGTTAGATGTACTTGGATATAGATCTTAAAACCTTGGATTGAACGACTTTGAGAGATCTTAAATCTCAGCAGGTACAAATCTACAATCTGAATGCAAGAGGCTCATTACTTTAACCTTGTAGATATTAATAGTGATTCAGCAACATGCAGAATCACATCGGTGACCTTGCAGACCCAGTCAGTGGTGACTTTTCTTTGTCCACTCCAGGAAGCAGAGGAAAGTAAAGTTGGAAGATAATTCCCAGGTATTTAAAGGCTTCAGTTCTATATAATTTTTATTTATGTTCCAGCAATTGATGTGGTGCTGGTGGCTGGCTATAAAGCAAAGACTGCTACATTTGTTTTAGAATAATTAATAGGTTCCCCCCCCCCATCCCATAGTATGAGGCTAGAGTTGAAGACACTGCTTTAAATCTATTTGTGTTGTGGAGCAGGTAGCTGTGTAGAAATATTAAAATAGGACTAGCTCTTGCTCTTTTAAGTTTTCTAGGGATTTAGAAAGTAGCAGGAAGACGATAGAAATTGCTATATATTATTTGTGATCATATATATAAAATATTAAGTTTGGAGGGGGACTCATTTTCTATCTGACAAAGGTATAGAGCCGTGATGGCAAACCTATGGCACGTGTGCTCCAGTTGGCATGCAGAACCATCTCTGCCAGCATTCCAGCCATCGCCTCAACTCACGGACAGTGCATGCATGCATGTGTGTGACTCCTGTGCAACTGCACATGTGTGTGACTTACATGCAACTGCGCATGTACGCAAGACTCCGCATGAGACTTTTGTATGATTGTGCACGTGCACAAGACTCCCACACGGCTCTGCATGCATGCGCTTTTGCAACATGCACAAGCACCAAAGATTTGCATGTGAATCATGCCTGCACAAAATATGCATGTGAATTGTGCACGCTCAAAAGACACATGTGAGTTGTGCACCAGCGGAAGGTGCACGTGCTCACATTTGGCACTTGCCTCCAAAAAGGTTTGCCACCACTGGTATAAAGGAAACCTTGTAATGTATATGTTTGGCAAATAATATGGGGTGAGTGCCATCAACTTTGTTTTAGTGTTTTATACTATTTGCCTAATTAGGAGGCTAAAATTCACTTTTTTCTAGGGCTTTCTAAGCTCCAATTTGATTTGATTTTAATTAGAATAGAGGACACTAAAACAAAGTTGATAGTATTCACCCCATCTTATTCCCCAAACATATACACCTTCAAGTTTTCCTCTATACCACTGTCAGATAGAAAATGAGTACCCTTCCAAACTTAATATTTCATGTATATGATCCCCAAACGCATATAACCATTTTACTGTCTTCCTCCTATTTTCCAAATTGTCAAAGAACTCAAAAGAACAAGAAATTCTATAGAACAAACAAACAAAATGAATATGTGGAGAAGAGAATATTGTGCATACGGTTTTGACCTCCTGGAAAGGAAAAAAAAATAGTAAACCAAGGGCATTCTGTTGAGCCTGGAGATTTTATCAGAATGCCAAAAATAAATTGTGATGTCATGATGCAAGGTCTTCTTTTAGACACATTCCTGTGACTTCACAACACAGATGAAAAGCAAAGCTTACATTGTGGTGTTGTGATAGACATTTCATCGTTTTCACCCTTGCCTGCCCTCCCAAATTTTCATGTAGGGGGGAAAAATAAATATTGTCCAAAAAGAAGCATTCAGTACACCAAACTACTTCTTATGAACCAGTGTTGCATTTTGAGAAACACATTTTTAATTATTAGCTGGACCAATTTGTTATTTCCTTTAAAAAGATCATATGTTCCCAGTCACAATGATGAATAAATGTAGTGTATTAATTTGTAATATTCAAGTTAAGGAACATGGCATATAGATACCAATATGAAATTTTACAAACAATTATAGTTCAAATATGTGCAGAAAAGGGCAGTAGGAAGGGTATAGATTACAGTCAAATAATGTATAATATTTAGCAGAATTTGGAGTAGATATAATTGCTACTTACACATTAGGAATGTCATTTTATAAATAATAGTTGTGTAATTTCACCATAAAAATCAAATAATTACTATATTTAAATAAATATAATTACCATACTTCAGAATGGATGCACTCCTGGTCTATTTTGTTCACTTGTATGAATAAAATTAACCTTATATGGAATACTGAATTTAAGCAACAAAATCTTCCACTCATTTATTTTCATTTTAACTCCTGTCAAAATAATACAGCAGAACCAAAATATCCAGATATTAGTATGGCCACATTGATTAAATTTTAAGCCCTGCCAATTAATTTGGTTTCTGCATCTTTAGACGAAAAATAAAGCAGTGAATGTTTGTAGATTGAAACACAAATAAAATAACAATAGTATTAGCACCTAGTTGGCTTAGGTTCATGTTGGAAATTAAAACAGGTCAAGCTCTGTCATATCTTGGATTTACACAGCCTTCTCATAAGGTAGACAAGGATCTCAGCCTGCAGTTCTGTTGTCTCGCTAAGGAAAAAAAAATGGAGTGCAGTGGTTCGGAAAAGTTGCCGCAATACGCAATTCCAAATACTCTGATTTTATTGGACATAGAATTTTTGTGTAAACAGGTATAGATAGAATTGTGTCATTAACAATACATTATTTTCTAGTCTTCCCAAAAGCAAGTCTCATTAAGCTTGAGACTTCTTGATAAGAATCAGAACTTGGTATCTTCCTCAATACCCAAAGCGGTAAAAGAAGGGAAGGAAGAGGAGAAGGAGAAGAAGGAGAAGAGACTTCTTGATATAAAATTATACTGCAAATGTCTTATGACGTTGCAACTTCTATACATTAATACAGAAGCATGTACCATCTTTAGTGATAGCTGCTACTCTGAATATTATTTCAGTTAGTAACTAAATTAGAAGGTATTACACTGTGTATTGCAAATAAGGCAACATATGTTGCATATGTGATTTTTAGCCATACTGTACCAAACCTGCTTGCACATTTAAAACAAAATTATGCACAATCAGTAGACTTCTTTAAAATCTAATTCTGCATCAAGGTGCTCTTTTGACTTTGCATCTAATTCTGATCAGGACAGAGTTTTTAGCAGCTAGGTTAAAGGACAAAGGAATAGCAGTTGCTTCACTGATTGTTATCACTGCAGCATCTTATCAACATTCTCCTTTCTAACTTTCTGCTAGGCTATAGGAAATGAAAGCTATGTACTGTGCAAAATTTGATAAGCTCGTTCTAGGTTTGTTGTTCTTGTTGTTCTTTTTGTTGTTCCTGTAACTTTTTGCATTTCTGAGCTGTGAAAGACCTCCTTGAAGATTTTATGGAACTTTTCACAGACAGTAGCACTCATATCTGCATTGATGTTACTATCGGTGAAGGGAGTAGGAGAAGGCCATTATATCTGCTTGTCCTGATTTATTGGAGCAATATTTCCCTGTGCATTTTATGTGGACAAGATGCTTGGACTTCTTTGGATCACCACCTCTCCTGTACATCTAACTATCTAGATTATTTCAGAGGTAGTGTTTGATTATAATCAATATACGAGGGCTATCCACAAAATAGATTACGTTCTGCGACAGAAAAAAAAACAAAGTGTAGGAAAAAATTTTATTACATACACTTGAAAGTGACACTTAAATACTACTTTTCAACATATTCAC
>JAEANM010020480.1:0-12092 GCA_017656035.1 Myanophis thanlyinensis
CAGCAAAAGCTGGCTGAGAGAGCAAAAGCTGGCTGAGGGATTCTGGGAGTTGAAGTCCACAAGTCACAAAATGGCCACGTTTGCCCACCCCTGCTTTAGATACAAGACCTTTGGTATCAATTCATATAGCCAGGGCATGCCTTTTCAATCCATCAAATGGGCATTTATTCTCACTGCTCATTGTGTCAGAGAACCAAAGTTGTTGATCCAATTTGAAAACACACATTTGCATGTGACTAACAAAGACACAGGAAAGGCCCATTGCACTTTGCAGCTTCTTCCCACAATAAGCAACAAGCCAGGAATAAGCAGCAAGCCAGACTTAGTTTGATAAGTTTGATAAGATCTTTGCCAAAGACTGAGAAGCTCTTCAGATGGTGAGAGGGTGCAACCTCTGAATCTGATCTCTTGGATGGTAAGGTCAGCATTAATGGTAACTGGCAGAAATGATAAAGACGATCCTAAGAGGAATGGCTGTACAGATTGATTCAAAAAACAATTCCTACAATAAAAATAATATGTATTAATGTCAAAGGGATACAATAAAAAGGAGGGTATTTTTAGTTTAGTAAAGAGTCTTTCTTATTCTAAAAATCAGAGGATAAATATGAAGACATTTGGGCATTCACTGCAGTCTGCTTTGGGAAATATCTGTCTTCAAAAAAAATCAACAACCTGACAGCAGGCCTTGACCTGAAAGAGCTTACTTGGCAGGTATCCTATAAAATGCCACTAGTAGCAGTATAGTATTATTCTGGGCAGGGACAGGCGATTTTTTTTATAGCCAAGGGCCCCAGCAGATGGGATGATGATGACATTATAACTTCACTAAGGGGAACACGGCATTTTCCCAGTTCTATTCCCTCTTCTGGGTGGGTGGGACGAGGATATTTTGGATGTGTTAAATCCTGCATGTTTAGCACTATTTAGTTTCTGTTGTAATGTCAGGAATTTGTGCCTCCGTTTGGCAGTTTGCCAAATTTTAACAGGGCAAACATAAAAATCTCCAGAGCTAGTGCAGGTTGTGGTTTGCTGACTTGTCATATATTCTTACAAAACAGCTGCTGCAGCAAAAAGAAAGTGCTTTGATAGCTGTCATTAGATAGGAAAACTTTTTATGGACTCAGTTCCTGCTATTAGTTCCAGTTGACTTGCTAAGAACGTGTTGCTGCATGACCTCAAAACGCTACTATCACCACCATTTTCATAGATCAAAGCTAGCAGGCCTGATAGAGGACTAGTTTTGCATTATTGACAATTGGACCACATTCCCCTCCATGTGCTTGGCTAGTTTAGGAAGTTCAAGGCATGAAATGTCTTTGAATATTAGTAGCTCTGGTTGGTAGTAACGCTGTTGGTTTGAACTCCAAGCTTGGCAATTTGGTTGCAAACGTTTCATACCCATTCAAGAAAATATCTTCAATGTGCTTTGAATTGTGCTTGTCTGGGGGAGCACTGATCTTTAAATACCTTTCTGAGTCCTGGTCTGACTTCAGGTTGCATGATTGGCTGGCTGTAGTCATAGTCCTTGGTTTTAAATACCATCTGTGTGATGTAAATTAATGCTGGTGTTATTGTTCGGATGTCTTCTGATGATGTCATGGTCTGGTTTCAGGTTGATTTGATTGGCTGCATGTGATGTTGTCCAATTTCTTGTGATCTGTCAAGTTATAACTTTGTTGGCAGCATGGCTGTTCATTGGTCTTTAAATGCTGCCTTGGGGGTCATGGTTAACGTCATTCTTTCATTCTAAGTGGTTGGTAGATTGGGTTGATGTCAATGGGTCTGTTTATTGATTTATTGGTGGAAAACCAGGCTTCCTTTCTTTCCTTGTGGTTCTGTTTCATCATTAAACCATCTTGCCAATTAGCCTCCATTTTGTCTCCAATGCCTTTCTCCCAGTTTGGAACTGAACCAGATGGATATTTCTTCCAACAAACTTGTTCTTAATACAATGCAGCACCAATAACATCAGCATGCAAGTTGAGTGTGAATGTGCCCTCTGCTGGCCTGGGTGCTGCCGCTCTTCTTATTATTTATTTTTCTTTATTAAACAAATTTTAATATAGGTGACTCAGGGTGGCTTACAACATTTGCTCACCAAATGTTTCTGTTGACAAAAAGCAACTGATCTTCACAGGCAGTTAGCCAGGCCGGCACCAAAGATTACTACCAATAGTGTACCAACATAAGAAAATTGAAAAAAAATAGCATGAGAGATTGTTGCATCTCCTACAAGCCACCTCATTCTTCCTGATTCATCAGTGAGGAAGCAACTTCATTCTGTTTGATGCTAGGATTTGAGTCAAAATGCAAAAGCCTCTTCTATGAGACCTGTAACATAATGGAAAATTACTGAGTGGCACATAATTATCTGTTTCAAGGTTTATTTCTTATATATCTCTCTTTCTCTGCCATAATTGCAAAGCCTCATCCTGTTTTGTGGTCAAGGCCTCTTCAAATTTCAAGTCCAATTCAAAAGAAACTAAAGACATCTGGTCACACCATGAATGAAAGGAAAAAGATTCAGAGAGAGAAGAATGAAATAGTTAGATTTAGAAAATAGCCTTGTATCCCCCAAAAAGTGGCCTGAAGAAAATCTGACACAATTCCAACCCAAATTTTGGCCTAGCAGATAGAAACTAAAGATTGTTAATCCAAATACCTCTAAATAGCCCCAAAGTGTTTATTTTTGTGGCATTTTTTTTTACAAAATTATAGTATAGTATGCTTTAGCAACCATTTTTCACAGCATGGAAAGCTGCTGGAATATAGATAAACTCACAGTGATAATAATTAGAAATAATGTTTTACTGTATCTATGTCTAACAACTCTGTCCTCCTAATAAACACATAATATTTAAAGAATTTCATAGAAGTATTTGTCCTAATTCCATGAATGATGAAAGTTCCTTGAATTTTTAAAAGGAAGATGAGAGAGTGAATCAAAAAGATTTCAAGACCACATATATTCAGCCATTTAATACATATATTAGTGTCTAGGAGAGACAGCTGTGGAGTTTTTATCTAGTCTGTTCAACAGGATTTTAGAGAGTGAGAAGATGCCTGAGGAATGGAGGAGAAGCATTCTACTGCTGATCTTTAAGAACAAGGGTGATGTGCAGAGTTGTAGTAACTACAGAGGTATAAAGTTGATGAGCCACACAATGAAGTTATGGGAAGAGTAGCGGAACCTTGACTAAGAAAGGAAGTGGATATCTGTGAGCAGCAGTATGGATTCATGCCCAGAAAGAGCACTATGGATGCAATTTTTGCTCTGAGAATGTTAATGGAGAAGTATAGAGATGATCAGAAGGAGCTGTATTGCGTCTTTGTGGAGTTAGAGAAAGTGTATGATAGAGTGCCAAGAGAGGAGCTATAGTACTGTATGAGGATGTCAGGAGTGGCAGAGAAGTACCTCAGAGTAGTTTAGGATATGTATGAGAGGAGTACAACAGTAGTGAGATGTGCTGTAGGTCAGACAGAGGCATTCAAGGTGGAGGTGAGGCTACATCAAGGATTGGCTTTGAGTCCCTTCTTGTTTGCTATGGTGATGGACAGGTTGACAGATGAGGTCAGACATGAATCTCCGTGGACAATGATGTTTGCGGATGACATTGTGATCTGTAGTGAGAGCAGAGAGCAGGTGGAGGAACACCTGGAAAGGTGGAAGTATGCTCTGGAAAGAAGAGGAATGAAGGTCAGTTGTAGTAAGACAAAATACATGTGTGTGAACAAGAGGGAGGGAACTGGAACAGTGAGGTTACAGGGGCTTGAGGTCAAGAATGTGCAGAAGTTTAAGTATTTGATGTCAACAGTCCAGTGTGATGGGGAGTGTGGAAAAGAGGTGAGTGCAGGTGGGTTGGAATGGGTGGAGAAAGGAGTCAGGAGTGTTGTGTGACAGAAGAGTGTCAGCAAGAATCAAACGAAAGGTGTACAAGACAGTTGTCAGCATTGGAAAGCATATTGCCTACAGAGGCTTCTATGCTGCCATTGTTGGAGTCTGGGAAATTGGGAGGGGTAATCTCTTAGAGAATAGTTGGTAGTCTAAATAAAATTCTTTGAGGATGTCAAGGCTAGGTCAACTGACACCTGTGAGGGGTTGTCCGAAGAAGTAGTTTCTCTTTGAACCTTGCTGGATTGGGCGACATGATGGTGTGATGGGTGAAGGGGGTGGATTGTAGAATTTACTTGGGTGATGGGAAAATCCAGAAGTTCAGATTCGGGTTTTCCCAGATGTGCCAGTATGACTTCTTCAATAAAATTCTTACTTGGATGGACTGTGTCTCTGAGTGCTAAATGGAAATGAGGAGTTTAGCTGGAACGCTGACAACAGTAGTGGGACCAGCTATGCTGTATGGGTTAGAGACTGTAGCAGTGAGGAAAAGACAAGAGGCAGAGATGGAGGTAGCAGAGATGAGGCTGTTGAGGTTCTCTTTAGGAGTGACCAGGATGGACAGGATTAGGAATGAGCACATCCGAGGGACAGCTCAGGTTGGCTGTTTTGGGGACAAGGTCAGAGAGGCCAGATTGAGATGGTTTGGATATTTGCAGAGGAGGGAGAGTGGTTATATTGGTAGAAAGATGTTGGAGATGGAGCTGCCAGGCAAGAGGTCAAGAAGAAGGCTAAAGAGGAGATATATGGATGTGCTAAAAGAGGACATGAAGTTAATTGGGGTGAGAGGATGCTGAGGATAGGTGGAAACAGATGATTCGCTATGGGGACCCCTAATGGGAACAACCAAAAGAAGAAGATACAAATTTTGTTTATTTACAAGATCCAGACGTCTTTCAATATCAGAAATACTTCTTGGGCTTTATTGCTTAAGACATAGATATCAAAAGAGAGCATATTCTCTCTTTTCCCAAAAATGGATCTTCCACATTTATCACAGGACCAAGTTACTAATTTAATTTAATTTTCTTCATTTCAAGAACTTGCTGCTAAAATTGAATAACTTCCAATGAGGAAATAGTGAACTGTTGTCCCATGGACGGGAGACATTGTGGCTTGAAAACAGTAGGTGGATGATGGATCCAGACTGCCAAAATCTCTCTGAAGAAAGAATTCTTGAGATTGCCCATTTGTACACAAGGCAGCAGCTTATTGTAAGTAGGCAGCAGGAACCAAGGTTTTTGCAGTTGGCTTGCATCCCATTCAATGAGATTCCATTTAACACATAACTGTCAAAGTGGCCTATAGGGACTTGACTGAACCTAAACTTCTTAATCACTTTGGATTTGATTTTTTATTACTTTTTAAAGATTGCAAGTCTTTGGAAGAGCAAGTATTATTGTATTCACTGGGTGAATCTCTTTCAATTTTTTAAGAGGTTTGAATTGCAAGTCTAAGGTTTGTAAAATAAATGTTTTAACATACTGCAAATAGGGTAATGTATAAATAATGAAATAGTTTTAATTAGAGTAAGCACTCAGAAGGAACTCAGATTAATTCTTTGAAATTACCTATAAGAATCCTTTCCATGGTAAACTTTCTAAGTTTACATCTTGGGGGAAAAATGACTGATAAAATGTTTTGAAAGTTAGTTACTTGAAGGAACCAAAAGGAAATAAATACACCAATAGAGCTATTGAAAAAGAATTATGAGTTTTGGACTCAGAAAATTAACTTCAAAAGTATCCACTGATACAGATAAACTAAATGTCACAGAAAAGGAAGCTTCACTGGATAAGATTAAAATTGATTTCAATGTGGACTTAAAACAAAAAAATGAAATATAGGGTATCCTAGTCTAATGTTCTAACAGTTAAAAAACTGCTAAATACTAAACCAGAAAAGTAATGTGAATAATCTTTTTATTTGGATTTACTAAAGGGACTTCTTAAAGTTGTCAATTATTTGTAAGAAAAAAAATAAGGAAAACACAAAAAGGAAGTAAATGCTAGGACATTATCTGAGAGAACTGGACATTGTTAGGAGAAAGGTAAACAAATATAAAATTAAGTTATCTGACCAACATTAAAATAGATGGGTTGCTATCTCTAGTAATGTTTGATGGGTTTCTAACTAGGATTCAATGATGACATATTGTTTAAGGGGATAGAAATTTCAAGTTTTCATTTACATTTACATTAATAAATGTAAAGGAAAATGGGTTCATTAAGTAGAGTTGCTAATAGTTTTATTGTTATTTCTAATAGCTCTTAATGGACATTTGTTGATTCAAATGGAATTAAGCTTTAAAAATCTGTTTATAGAAAATGGAGTATGATATGGGTTTGTTGTATTAGTGAAATAAATAGAGATAGTGAAAGTTATTAATGAGGTTATAGCTTTGGTTTGCAAATTATGTCTGTCCAGCCATAGTGTACCCAGTTTACACTTAATTCATACATATCCATCAAACTTTTGATAATATTAGAATAATATTATGATAATTTAAAAAATTAAGTGAAGTTATGGTTTTAATAATATCTGTAGCCATATTTTTTTTATTGATGAGAAAGCCTTTGATATAATTCCTTTGTAGCTTTTGAAAATATTTTTTTTACTTGTTTCAGATTTTACAAAGTAGTATATTTTGGATCGATATGATTTAATAACTCCAAGATCATGAAAAATTATTAATGATTTTGCTTCACTGATTAAATATGTGTCAAGAGTTTACCATGCTGATCTTTTTAATATGATTCTTTCACCTCCTATCTATATAATTAGAATTTCTGGAAAGATTAATGGAATTACAGTGAGGGTAGGGCAGAGGATATGATTTCATTACATATTGATGACATCTTAAATTGTATATCAGCTATATTCTTTGTCTTACTTTATTAATACATAAACTTTATATCCAATTAATTATATCAATTGGAATAAATGAGACCTATACCTGGATCACAGTGATAATTTAAAAAGTATTGGGGCTTTCCATTATGTTCTGATTCACTTGTTTATCTTTGAGTAAGAATTTTTAGGAACCTTCTCAGTTGGTTCATTTGGGATCTATCCCATTTTGGTACAAATGAAATAAGAACTAAACATTTAGTTTAGCATTCCTTTGAACAAAAGTTAGACATTGTGATTACGCTGAATTGAATCCCAAGGTGGTTAAATTTTTCTAAATTTTCTTTATATTGATACATTCATGGTATGACTTCAACAATGCATACAGCTGTTAAAATATTATAAAAGATTGTCCTGTGACACCTTCATCATATAAAATAAGTACCTTTCTGCATTTTCCTGTTTATCAGTGGGCTCTTTGGTTGTTGGCTTTAATAAAGAAATTAAAATTTATCTTCTCTTTGGGCACAAGGTGAATGATATTATTTAACTTCAATGAAATTGCAACAAGTACGTATTTCAATCCTTACTTGTGCAGATAATAGTTTCAATACAGCTAGTCCTCATTTACTGACTGCCTCATTTAGCAAATATTTGCAGTTACAACAGTGAGGAAAAAGTCACCGTATGACCAATATTCCGATTTATGACCTTTTGGGGACTGTAAAGCAAAGGAAAACGGAAGATCATAAGTAGAGTCCCATTTCAATTACCAACCATTTCATTTAACAACTGAGTTGCCGGTCCAAATTGCATCACTATACAAGAACTGCCTATATTTGTATTTATTCCTACAAGACATATATAAAAATTATTGGGTTCCAGATATAATTGTGATCTTTTACCCATGAAAAGTTTGCATTATGTGAAATTTTCAGTTTAAAAACAATGTTTACACCTCATCTGTAAGAGTCAAAACACCTTATAATATAAATATCCATCTTTGAAAACAGAAACATTTTGGGCTGTTTGGACTTGTTTTTATACCAGTATATGGGGGAAAACAAGTTTTACTTTAAAATGAAAATGGTGAGACATGTCAACAATCATATTTCCTCCCTCTATGATGTAGAAGCGTGTGCAGCCAGAAAATACTTATTTTGCTCTGATTTACTGCCTGCTTAACTAAAAAGCCTAAAGCCATTTTTCATCTGCAGTACAGTATAGAAGCATTTTCTGGTCAGATGGTTTAAATGGGTCTTTTCTTTTAATTTAATTAATTTTAATTTAATTTAATGAAAATGGAAGGAAAATGTATACACAAAGGTCATATCTGTTCGGTTCCTCCTACCAAAATAATTAGCGGGTTGAAAAGCAAGTTAATATTCACATTAAGAGTCCCTTGGAAAGAAAGTGATGATTTGATTTGAAAGCAGAAAATATTAAGTACGGTCCCCCTAAAAAGGTGGGGAGGTATCTTCATGTTCATAAGGAGGATCATATTAAGACAAATGTGCTAACATTTGTACAAAGAATAGTTGTTTTAGTCAAGGCTACTTTAGTATAATTGCCCCTCTGCCAAGGAAGCTCACCAGAAAGCCAGAAAACGTTGCATTTATGTTCAAAGATCCACCACAAAATCTAAACTTAGACTTAGTTGGCTCTTTTGCTAAAACATGATTGTCAGTTTAAATTATAAGTCAATTCATACCACATGAGAAAAATGCATACCTTTATCCAGAGAGATTTCTGCTTACAATAAAAATAGAATTAGGGAATGATGATGATGATGATAGCTGTTGATAAAAATGATTGATTAAAATAATTGCAAAAAAAAAAAAAAGATAACAAAAGAACAGTGTCTTGTTATGACATTTGAATGCAACAGTTTTATTCAAGTGGCCAAAATTAGCCTTACCTTAGGATCAGTTGTTTGATCTCCAACACCTTGAAAAGAAGTTATGTTGGCCCATTCAGTGCTATATCCCTTTGCTAGCCAACTCCTGAAAACATTGTAACTCCAGCTTCCGTTTGCTGGAGGAGAGAGATCTGGAAGTGTAAAGTATCAAATAAAATAAAGTATAAAAATAAAAAATAATAATAATTAAAAAATAATCAATACATAAATTAAAAAGAAAATGAAAAAACTCAGAGGGCAGACTTGATGGAGCACTAGATCTTTTTCTGCCGTCCGTTTTCTATGTTTCTAAAAATATTTGTAATCATTCCAGTATAGAGTAATGGAAAATTAAAATGTTTATTTGGGCTTCCTGCATATTGAAGAGAGTTGGATCGGATGGTCCTTGTGATTCTTTCCAACACCACAATTCTATAATCCTATGAAATTAAAATCAATAATCTTCAGATCTAAAACCAAAATGAAGCCTCTGCTAACCTGGTCAGAGTCTGGGGACATTGAGAGTTGACATCTAATGATAATCCACTGATTTGGTGACATATTTTGGAATACACTTTATAGATGCACATTTGTAAATCTTTTTCAAATAATGCATATTCACAATTTGTGCACAAGAATCTTTTTGTTGTCCAAAGCTCTATGCTGAATCTTTGATATGGGACCTTATGTATTGTATGTATTTAAAGTATAGCTGAAACTCGGGTAAGTGAATCAGAGCCACAATGATCTGATTCCATTTGTTTAAATTACTTTACAGTAATTACAGAATTACTTTAGCATATGATGAATCACTGATATAAAATATATAAATCTAATATAGGAGTCCTATTAAAACTTACCAGTTCATAAAAACAATAGGCAGAGCCAGAAAACAGAACAATGAAAAAGAATCTGATTTATTGAAGATAGAAATTAGCTTAATATGATAATTCATAAAATTCATAAAACACCAACATTTAATTTTTTTCTAATAACTTCATATTTCAGTCCTTCATTTATCACCCAGAGACAAGTAGAAAAGGTGTACAGATGGAAGATTAGCAAATCTGAATAATAGATTCATATCCAGAATATTGGAAACTCTGTTCTAACATATCCTAACTGTAGTCAAGTTGAATTTTAACTTTTGCTATTCAAAGTAGAAAAATGTTTGATGATAAATATGTTGGGAATATTAATTCTAACTCACTTGGAACAAGCCTAAATAAAATTAATAATATTGTATCCAATTCATTGTACACACTCACACACACACACCTTCAGCCATTTAATAATATTGTATCCAACTCATTGCACACACTCACACACACACACACCTTCAGCCATTATTTCCTATACTGTTTGATCTCATGCAAAATTGCTCAGGGAAAGGTTGCAATACATTAGTTAGCATCATACACCTTACGGATCTTATTATTACTCGATCTGATTTTAATTTGCTAAACTTGGATATCAAGCAGTGTGGCCACTAAAAACCAGATGAATATTGTCTACCCACAATTTCCTCTAACAGGACCTTTCCTCCCTTGCTGCCAGAATGACTGAAACTAACTGATTTAGAAGGCCTGCAACTGAGATACTTGGGCTGGATTAGCAAAGATCAACAAATAACAATAGTTTATGTTGACAGTAAATGACCTGCTATCTAATATATCAAGTTATTGTAATTATGTCTAATGAACTTACTTCCTCAACCTTTTGTTAGTTGTCATTACTGTAAAAGGCAGGCCATAAAATCTACAAATGGGGACTCTTGCTAGCCTTGCGATGAGCCTCTTTCCCTTGATCTCAGATTGTAAATTCTCTAATAAATGTGTACAGATGGGACGGTCTATTTGTTGTTCTGTCAAGTCAGGCCATGTAGAGGGGAAAGGAAGTTAAAAGCAGCCAGGAAAAGAACTAATGATGTGAGCTTGCTTCTGCCAAGAGGCACTTACTAAAATTATTGTAGCATTTAAAGAACATAATGAAGCGACATTTCTTTTTAACTTCATTGTTTCATCTGAATTAGGTTTAACAAGGGAAGATCAAGTTCTTAAGAGAACATGGCTTATTTAGACTTATGCACTTGTGCAATGTTTTTTTTGTGTAGCATGGCAACAAAAAACAATCTCACTAGTTTTTCAGATCTTCCCAAAACATAAAGTTACTATCTATGGTTTCCCTCATTTTTGCAATGGAGTGCACCTTTTTCCTGAATGTTCCCTTTTGCCTTTGATTTTCATACTTTGAAATAGACATGAGTTTGAAGAGAGAGGGGAAGATAATTTAATCACCTGAAATGAATAAACATTTGAAAAATGATTTGGAAGAAGGTCATCATTTTTCTATCGTTCATTAAAGCAGCCCAGTTTTTTTCATGAAAAGGTATCTTTTCATGCTGGCTTTAATTAATAGATTCCTTGCTTATTACAGAATACTTATCTTGGTTCTAATCTGTGCTCCATTTTATGTTGTTCACGTCACTGACATCAACGACTGAACCATTCCACTTAGAGCTATAGTCAAACACAACAGAAAGTACCTCTTTTATTTGTCTTTTGTAAGCTAAATGGTCTCAAACCTTCCCTCTGTTCTTCTGAAGGCCCTTTTATCATTTATGCTATCCTCTTCCATTATTCCATTTCTTAACTGTGGTGCCACATCTTTCATGTATATCCATGCCATAACAAATAAGGTAGCAGCCATAGCTTATCAGGAGTCAATGGACTAATGTGTTGAAGTATTCTAAGCCTAGGATAACAGCCTTTCCTCTTGTTCAAATGAGATTGGACAGTCATTTATCTGAAATGGTATAAGGCAGGGGTGGGCAAACTTTTTGACTCACGGGCCACAATAGTTTCTAAAATTTGACAGAGGGGCCGGGCCAGAATAGGAGAATGGTGTGTTTGTGTGAACTAATATAAATTAAATGTAAAAACCATTACATGAAAAGATTTGGACTTTAACAGGCAGCAAAACACCATTGTGTTTTGTGTCAGGTCTTCCTCAAAACTGCAGCATTCCTGCTAGTAACTAGTTCGGCGGGCCGGATTAAAAAGCCCAACGGGCCGGATGTGGTCCACGGGCTGTAGTTTGTCTATGTCTGGTATAAGGTCATCTGCTTAAGCAGAGGGTTGGACTAGAATATTTCCAAGGTCGCTTCCAACTCTATTATCACTTTGAAAGCAATCAAAATTGTTGTGATATTATTATAATTATGTAGCTTTTCCTGAAAAAAAAAAACCTAGATGAGAAATCCACATCATCCGGTTCCCATGTATTTTCTTGTTTTGAGGTTTCCAGTTTCTCATTTCCAAAACTGACTTTCTGCTACTCATCTTCCCTTAGCTTCTCCCTTCATATTTGGGGCTTGGGGCCCGGGTACTTACGGGACCGCCTGTTGCCACCATCAGCCTCCCGCCGACCTGTGCGTTCCCACAGGGTGGG
>JAEANM010020481.1:0-12092 GCA_017656035.1 Myanophis thanlyinensis
CTCTACTTACAAAATTTTCAAGTTACAAAACGGCTTCCGGAACGAATTAATTTCGTAAGTAGAGGTACCACTGTATCCTTCTTATAAAGATGGGGTATTGTGTATGTAGCCTTACATCAGGAAATGGGTTTTGGCCACTCCGTCCAAAGTCAGCTAAACTGACCACTGGTCAATTGAAGATTTATTATAGTGTCAGTTGGGGCTCTAAACTGACAGCTCATCTTTGGGTTTTTTGTTTTTTTGTTTAAAAAGTCCTCTGTCACTACCACGGAAATTACCCAAAGATATACTGATAACGTTAGAAATCAGTCAGTCTTGTAATCACCTCTGCGTAGTTCTCTTTTCTAGTAAACGTGACTGCTTCCTTTCCACTCAGCCAGGAATTACACCGTGATGCTTTCATTTAATTTCCATTTGAAAAAATTCCATTTTCCTTTCTAGTGCCAGAGAAAGTCAGAGAAGGTGGTGGGCGTAGCAGAACCTGAAGTTTTCTCTTCCTCCTATTAAAAACAGGGTCCAATATTGGTTTCTTTGTCCAAGGTTGGATGTAGCACACTTAACATCTAACAATGCTAGAATTGGGGAAAAAAGTATTCTGTATTATAAACATTGGATCTTGCAATTAAGCAATCAGTAGGGTGTTTAATCTAATGAGGGCACACTGGTGTCCTAGGGAGTGGGGGCGGTATATAAATCTTGTTATAATAATTAATGAATGGGAAGTATTGAATTCCGTTCTTCCTTCTTTTTCCAAAAATACTGTCACCGACAGAAGATAATATTTTCTGGTCGGGGTTAAACATGGGGGTCCTTGATGCTTTCTGTGCTTGGTGGTTTTGTTGCAGACGTTTTATGACCCAACCAGGTAACATCATCAGCACCTAGCAAGAAAACCAAGTTCTGGGAGCACCCAGCACCACCACGGTACAGGGTCAGATGCGCACTTTTTTTTCCCCCACTGTGGGAATTTAATCATGTTTCTAGACCCAAAACTACCTTGATTGTCACAAAATGCCAGCCAGGATTTCACCTAGACCACCTGCACAAACCTGAAATGCATAGATTTACTTTTGCACATTTAATTCCTTTAACAGAAAAATGCTTCTCTCCTGAACATGCAGTGAATTTCTTGTGGGGTGAGAAGCTTGTGGGGTGAAGATGGCCTGTGTTTTGAAAGGCTGGTAAAGTTTTGTTTATTTTTTAGTGGATTGACTTGTACCTCTGTGACTGCATCATCTGTAAAGCCATATTTTTTCTCCCTGCGTTATGAAGATTCAGTCGTTAGAATTTCTCCTTTTTATTACTTTGGTGGTCCTCCATC
Source organism: Myanophis thanlyinensis (assembly GCA_017656035.1). NCBI lineage: Eukaryota > Metazoa > Chordata > Lepidosauria > Squamata > Homalopsidae > Myanophis > Myanophis thanlyinensis. The sequence continues at coordinate 1,322 of JAEANM010020481.1, forward strand.
AATCCCCCTCTTTCTTTCTTTCTTTCTTTCTTTCTTTCCTTCCCACATTTCTTTCTTCCTTCCATCAATTTCTTCTTTCTTCTTGTGCCAAGACCAATGAACTCTTGGAGAGTTCACCCACACCCCAGACTGAAAAAAACTTCGTATCTTCAGTTGTCCTGCCACCCGGACACAGTGTGGGGAAAAAACCCTAAGAATGAAGAAAATGCTTCTGGGTTTTTTTTTCCCCTTATCATTAAAAGCCCTAGTCATGATATCTCATGGAAACAATTTCTTTAAATCCCTTCCACTTTCCCCGTTTCTGAACTTGGGAAAGCTTAGTCAGTCTTATTAATGGTCCAGATATCATCGGTGGGTACCAGGGGCCGGATGAGGGGGAATTAATCAGCAGAAATAGGAAGAGAGATAACAGATGGATGATAAATGTTAATTTGCTCCATGAAACCAACATTACCACAACTAGTAGAAGGAGGGGGAAATTTGATTAGGCATTTCTGCCAGGGACGGGAGTAGGAAAATCCAAGGGCAAAAGTCGAATTTTAAAGAGCCAGAATTGCACCCAAGCGTGAAAGAGGTTGCATTTTCAATATTCCATCATCGACTTACAACCGTTAATTTTAATGAGCATTTAGAACAGCACTGGAAAAGGGGTCTTAGCAATTGATTTTCACACTTATGTTGGGCATAGCATCCCCCAGTCCCCCTGGTCACGTGCCCACAATTTGGGGTCTCGACAACTAAAATGAGAGCTGCAGTGTCCGGAGTGGGGGTGGGGGGCTCATGTGATCCGCTTTTGACAGTTTCCCAACCGGCTTCTGACAAGCAAAGTCAAAGGGCCAAGCCAATTAGCTTAACGACCGCATGATTCCCTTAACAATGGCAGTGATTCGTTTAACGACTGTGCCAAAATGGATCGTAAAATGGGACGCAACCCCCTCAACAGGGGCCTTGTTTAGCAACAGAAATTTGGGGTTCAGTTGTGGGTTTGAAGTCACGGACTACCCCTATTTTCTTTCCTCTTTTTTTTAAATTAAATTTTATGATTTATTTACATAAAAAGGAAAAATACAGTTAAATCTTCACCGTGACATACCTACTGTCTATTTATCCTTTTTATCATTTATACATATATATAGTTTTTTTAATCGATCCATTGATACACTTTATTCCAGGCCACATAATTCACTTTTTCGTCCTTTTCCTTCAATTTAAGCGTTAATCTCTCCATTTCTGCACATTCGAAGATTTTGTCTACAACCATCTCCCTTATTGGTCCATATTCCTGTTTCCACTGTTGGGCATAAGTGATCCTAGCCGCTGTTATAATGTGTATAATTATGTACTGGAGGTGCTTCTCGATTTTGGGGTCTACCATGACTAATAAAAATACTTCCGGATTCAGTTCCAATGTCACACCCGTAATTTCGTTTACCAATTTCTTATCTGGTCCCAATAATTAGTAAATTTTCGACAATGCCACCACATATGAAAAAAACGTCCCTTCTTTCTTCTTACATTTCCAGCATTCCGGTTTCATGTTGGGATACATTTTTGCCAGTCTTTTCTTTCCTCAAACTATCATAGGAGAATTGGGGATTGGCCAAGAGACCCCCCCGATGCGATTGTGGTGCTCTGTGACAATCCACAACACCCTGAGTTCGTGAATGTCTCCTCAGGAAATTCCAGGGCACCTGGGATGGTCTCACTGCAGCCACACCAGAAATGGTGAGATGCTAAGCTTGCTTAGATATCGAATTATAACATCCATCGTTGGCAAAACCACACCTGGAATGCGGCATCCAGTTTTGGTCGCCGTGATGTTAAAAAGATGCTGAGATTCTGGAAAGTGTGCAGAGAAGAGGAGCAAATAGGATTAGGAGACTAGAGGCTAAAACGTATGAAGAAAAGATATAGGAATAGGGAACATGGTACTATCTTCCAATATTTGAAGGGTTCCACAAAGTAGAGAGTGGTCAACTTATTTTCCAAAGCACCAGAAGGCAAAACAAGAAGCAACGGATGGAAACTAATCAAGGAGAGTAGCAACCTGGAATTAAGGATAAATTTCCTGACAGTGAGGATAATTAATCAGTGGAACTGCTTGCCACCAGAAGTTATGAATGCTCCAACCCTGGAGGTTTTTAAGAAGAGATTGGATAACCATTTGTCTGTTGTGGCGTAGAGTCTCCTGCTTTTTTGGAGGGGTGGAGTAGAAGACCTTTAAGGTCCCTTCCAACTCTGTTATTCTGTTAGCCCATTGCAATTTGATGGCTCCATATTATGGGGTGGTTTTGTGTTGTTGTTATGGTTTATCTTGATTTAGTTTAACAAAACATTTGTTACGATTTTATCTTTTATATTGTATGGTTCGCATATCTTAGATATATGCTAAATAAATAAATGAACAAGGAAATTGATGAACTCCAAACTTCTGGGATGTTTTTCAAGATGGAATTTAAACCCAGAATTCAATTTGAAATTTTGGCAACTTAATAGATGGGAATAAGTAATCCCCTGGAAGACAGAAATAAAATAACTAACATATAGTTTCCAAATCATTCTTTTTTGTATATTTGTTTATTTGTGTATTACGTATAGATACTGCTTTTCCATTAAAGACAAGACTCACTTAGAATAAATATATATTAATTTAAAAGTGTAAACAATCTTCAGTAGCACTAACAGCATTCCTTAAATTACTCTCAGCCAAGAACATCTTTTAAATACATTCATTCAATTGATAAGTCAAATGTTTTAAATAAAGTTAAATTTCATAAAATAATTGGTTTCTCTATCAAACCAATGGAAACTGTTTCTCTAAGAAATACTCAGTAAACAACTTTATTATGACTTAATTTTAAATTATATAAATATATAAATATAATAAATTATATAAATTCATTTAGTAAAATTCAGTTGCAGTTTCTTAATTAATTGTTAGATCCGCACACGTCAGTTGCTTTTTTCTGCTCCTTTGTCAATGTTGAATGCCAAAGGTCATGGATGTGATTTCTATATAGTTCAAAAATATAGTGAAGCTTGTTCTCTAATTCGGGCGTGCCATTGCTGTACTTAGGACAGGTGATCTCTGGTACTTTGTCTGAGGCGCCTTCCAAACAGGTTTGGTTCACGTAACTTTCCTGCATCTGAATGAGGAATGTGAAAGATTTTATCACGGATTTCAGCAGACCGTCTTTGAGATAGGTGCTCTGCAGCCACAGAAATAGCTTGTGGAATATCTGCAGAATTTGGCATTCTTCTGTCGATTTGGTGAAATTGCAGCCGGGTTGAGAGAAGACAGATGCCAGGGTTGGTCTTGTTTGAGGAGGCAAAACTTTGTCATCGACCTACAAAAAATGGAACCGAAGATTTGCGTCAGTTAAAGCTGCCTTCCCACCCAACACCAGCCTACATTTCATTGTCCCTCTGATGAAGGTGACCTCTGGAGAATTGTCTATCCAGATGCTGCCCCGGGCTTCCTGTCTGTCCCGAAAGTAGAAGGGAGAAAGGAGATTGGTAACATCTGAAAGCCACTCTTAATAAATAAAGAGCTCTGGTCTTGTACGAGAAAGAGACGGATGGGAAGACAGACATCTCCATTTGGCCTGATAAGCAGGAAGGAGGAATGGAAGCCCAAAATCTCTTTAGGGTTTAGGAACCCCACTTCTAACAGTCAACCAGGCAGGGGGCATCGGTCCAGCATACTTACCGATTTATATTCTCGAAGTAACACTTCTGCTTGACAATAGAGTTGAACCAACCCCCGATCTTGCTCTCGGGAGCGTGTGGTTGGCATTCCCTGGCTGCCCCACAGGGCAATCACCAACACGACGGTCATTTCTGTCGGGAGAGCAAATCAATGAATTATGAGTCCTGGGAAGCAAGGCTGTGATTTAAAAATAGTGGGTTCCTCTTCCAGAGAGCCCAGGAGTTCTGTGGATTCCGTAGGAAACATGCTTCTTTCTGTCAGAGGAGTTTGCTCTGAAATCGGATCCCTTCTTGTACTTCTCAATCTCTGGAAGGCTGGATCACCAGCAATGCAGTGATTCCTTCCTTATTGCTGATGATCAGGAATAGAAATAGAAGGGGCCGTCCTGTTCTGTTTATCACACACCCCTTTCCCAATCCTAAAACTCTCCAGATAGCTTTGTCCACCATAATTTTCCTTGCAGCCTTTTGCTTGTTAAAATAGCGAGGCACACGAAGGAAGGACCCTCCCTGAGTACCCCAGACCTACGAATATTCATATTTTGATTGATTAATGGTAAAAAAATGTTTTCTAATTACTCATCTTATCCCTTAGCAAGGGGATGTCCAACCTTGGCAACTTTAAGACTTGGGGACTTCAACTCTCAGCTAGCCAAGAGCTCAAATCTTACAAGTTGTCCAAAGTTGGACATTCCAGCATCTTCCCATCAGATGATCTCAACTTCTGCACTGAGTTTGGAAGAGTTTGGAACCAGATTCAAATTCTGGATTGGTTTTGGAAGAAGTCTAGCCCAGACATATTTTAGCTGAGACCAATAAAGAATGGGTAGGGAGGAAACGAAGCCATCCCTTGGACCCAAAATCTTGGAGTGTGCTTACCTTTAAGCATGGTGAATGGAGCGCAGAGAGTCAGAAGTCTCCTTCAGTTTTGGCTCGACTCTTCTGAGTTGGCTTCTCTGCTTCGGCTGTCGATCGCACCGTATTTAAGCTCCCTCCTGGGGAAGATGGCTATCTGTTTCCTACCCTGACGAAGCGCCCGCAAGTGATTGCAATCAGTTTCCTAAGATAATCCTCGATAAAAGTGTTTGGGGGCAGTTGCCGTGATGCTGTCGATCTGAAATACTTTCTCTTTCCACTGGTCCAATATTCCAAGATGGGTCCGATTGTGGCGGCCGTACTGTCCCAAAGGGTCTTTGACGGACCTTGAATGGGTCTGTCCTCCATCTTGGCTGGGTTGAATCTTCCCTGCAGAGACCCTCAACCTTGGATTCTGCTGACCCCAAACTAGAGAAGAACATTTATTTGATCTGATTGATCGGATTAAAAAAAAGGGGAATGGTCTCCGTTAGATCCTAATGTCCATTTCATGAAGAGCGGGTGTTGTATAGGCTTACCTTGGGAAGGGTTTTTTGGCCACTCCATGAAAAATGTTGGCTAAACTGACCTCGGGTCAATTGAAGGTTGATTATAGTATCAGCTGGGGTTACAGGTAGGTCTTGATTTACGATGATTCATTTAGTGACTGTTCAGAGTTGAAACGGCACTGAAAAAGGTGACTTAAGACCATTTTTTACACTTAGGACCATTGCAGTCTCCCATGGTCACACGATTGATATTTGGATGCTTGACAACTGACTCACATTTATGACAGTCAAAGTGTCCTGGGGGGAGGGGAAATCACGTGATTCCCCTTTTGAGATCTTCTGACAAGTCTGTGGGGAACCAGATTCTTTTAACAACCGTGCTACTCATTTAACAATTGCCGTGATTCACTTCACAGAGGTGGCAAGTCATAAAATGGGGGCCAGATTCAACACGTTTCTCCCTTACAGACAGATATTCTGGTCGTAAATTGAGGACTGTGTATTATGTCTGGATTTTTAACCATGGCTTGATTTGGTGTCTCTTTGTGCATCCTGTTCCTCTTTGCCTCTTCCTGTTGTATGTTCTCGTAAGATTAACAAAAAGGACTGAAATTCTGGCATCTGGAGGCGAATGTATCTTGATTATTTAAGATAAACTTAAATATTTAATTGCATTACTATTTAAACTTAATTCATCGGCCTCCAAACTCCAGAGTTGCGTATTTTTCCAGGTACTTTTTTTTTTGGGTCCACCTCACACCTAGAGAGGGAGAACAGATTCGTGAGAAGGACATTGTGTGACACGGCTCAGATTCCTTCCACTGGTCAAGTCATTTCCAGAAGGGTTTGCAATGGAAAGAACACAACAAAATGATGTTATTAAAGTAATAAAACATAATAAAATATTGTCTATCAGTTGAAAGTACAGTGAGGAGAACTCCAGCTGCTGGGGGTTCGTGTCTAGCATGCTTTCCTGCCAGCCAGCTGGGATGATGGATGTTGTAGTCTCTTGAAAGGGGCCAAGTTGGACAAAATTGGCACCGGTTGTGGGTGTTTAAAACCCAGATTAACAACCTGCAGGCTAACACAGAGGACAGCTACTTGGCTATGGAGAGACCCCTCCCCCTTTAAGAGCAGACAGCATCTCCCTCCCCTAGCGTCACTGGACACCCCTAGCAACCAGATCTCGTATCCTAGCAACTGAAGACGCTGCCCGGTCCTGCAGCAGCCGCCATGCCATGGAGAGGCTGAGCGCCTCGGCTGCTTTTTGGGACCACCTTCGCACACTGTGCCTGGACCAGTTTCCTTGTGGGGTGGGGAGCTGGGTAAGGGGGCAGCCTGGAGACCCTCCCCAGGAAGAAAGCCAGGGCAGAATCTGGGGCCCCCTGTTATCTATCATCCTTCTCCCCTTTCCTGTTATTGATTTCCTTAGCTTCTTAGAATTACAACTTCGTTCTTTGTAATTTATGTTGATTGCTTTTAGGTAGTGTCTTACGGCTTACATCTTAGGATTGATTAAGATTGTAGTTTATGATTATGATCACGATTTATCCCTTGTTGTTTGCATGTACACGGAGCGCGTCTGCAGCGAAGGCAAATTCCTCGGGTGTCTGATCCCACCTGGCCAATAAAGAATTCTATTCTATCAATAATTCTATTCTGGGCGGGCGGCACTGGCAGGTCTCACTGCCCATCATCCACAGCCAAGCCCTTTGAGGTTTCAGGCAAAAGTTTGGCTAATCGTGGCTTATTGCTCAAACCACGGTTAGCCAGGCCGATGAGAGGCTCTCTTAGTGCTTGGCATCTGGGGGGGGGAGATGCCCACCATCTGCAGCAACTCCGGGCATCTTCCATGCTCTGCCCTTTAATGGCTTCCCCTCCCCCTTCTGTGCCCCCCCTCTGCAGAACAAATCCCGCTTCCCCCCTCGTTTGCTTCCCCAACTCCATGGCTTGCCCGCCCCCCGACCGGCCACTCTCCACCGGCGCAATGGCCTCCTGTCGCCCAACGAGGAGACTGTGGAAGTCCTGACGGAGTTCCTGCGCTGCCCAGACTCCCCTTGGGCCTTGCCCCCCGACTGCAGCCCCCCCGAGGAGCAACTGCGGGAGCTGGCTGTGCAGCACCCCCAAATTGTCCGGACCGGCTTCGTCTGCTGCTACTTCAGGTCTCTCCGGATCGTGAACAAAGGGGTGAGGAGGGGGAGGGCTCTGCTAATACCCTCCCCCGCAATCTTTGGGATTAATGTTCCCCTTCTTTAAAATGGGTCTAATGTGCCAGCAGCCCCCCACCCCCATCAAACTGACTGGGAGGGTCTTCTCCTTTGGGTGTGCAGGCTGCCAATGGAGAGAAATGCTGGTTAGATTTGGGTTAGATTCGATCTCGCCACCCCGGATCGCCAACCTCACATAGCTTGAGTTGGAAAGCCGATCTAAGAACAACTTTAGCAACTTTAAGACCTCTGGGAGTTGAAGTCCACAAGCCTTAAAAGTTGCCAAGGTTGGAGACCCCCTGATCTAAGAGAGTTGCTTGTGCGAATGTGGGTCATCCAAATGATCTCTGGGTGTCCCGAGGCACATTCTCTTGACTCCCTTTTTCAGGTGACTGAAATCGACGTGGGTTTGTTAAAGTTCCCCAATTTGGAAGAGCTGATTTTGACGGCCAACCACATCAGCACCATCCCTGCTGCTAATCTCCCTCCAGGCCTGAAGGTAAATCGAAGGCAAAAATTTCCTCCCTCTGGGTGTTTTTATAAAGGCTGCAATCCCTAGTGGGGAGGGAGGGAGCTGATTGGCTGCTGGCCCGGAGGGTCCTGATTGGTCAGGACCCTCCGGCCAATGAGAGTGTTGACAGTCCGAGCCGCGGGAATGTATAAATCTGCGGCCTGCCTGTAGACGCTAGCTCAGTTCAGTGCATCGTGAGTTTTACTCGCGAATGCGAATAAATGGGGACCCTCGCGGTCATCCAAACGGACCCGCGGTTTGTGTTTTTCTTAACGCATTTTGACCGGGTTTTCGGCTAAAACAGAGAGCACAACACCAACCCTTTGCCATTAGACAATTGATATTGGCACACTCACCTTCTTCTCTAAAGAACCGAGGCACACAAAGGATATGTATTTCATTTGGACCTCAACTTACAACAGTTCATTTAGTGACCTTTGGAAGTTACAACAGCAGTGAAAAAAGTGACCTGTGACCGGGTTTCACCTTTACGTCGGTTGCAGGATCCCCACCTGGTCAGGTGATCCAAGTTCAGCTGCTTGGCAACTGGCATGTACTTGTGTCTGTTGTAGGGTCAACGAGTCTGACGAGCAATGAGTCTGACGAGAGGGAGGGGGGGAAAGCCAGATTCAGTTAAAGACCTCACGATTCACTTAACAACTGCAGTGATTTCTTTAACTATGGCAAAAAAAGTTCGTAAACTGGGGCGCAACTCACTTAAATGGAAATTTTGGGGTCCATTTCGGTCGTACGTCAAGGACTAGCCTTGCTTTGCAGAGTGAAATGGTCAGGCACATAAATTTAATCAGAAATAAATCAGAAATAAAATCTTGCTCGCACACCCCATGAAATCCTGGGCCTCACTTATTACACGAGGGAAAAAGTGACACAAACCCCATGATCTTATCTGAAAGAGTGTAATAAAGGTGAGACACACACCAATAAAGAAGATAAATTTGAAAAAAAAAAATCCCAACTTTTGTGGGTGGGTGAGTGGGCAGTTTTTAAAATTAAAGAGAATTGCGAGATCTTCGAGGGATAAACCAACATTTCTCTCATGCGTGGAAAGTGATAAGGAAGCCTTCCCCCAGGCCAGAGCAATGAAACACCCGCTGGGAGTCTCCCTCCCGTGGGCATCTCTGTCGCCGTATTTGGGCATGTGGTGAGGTGGCTTTCCTGTCGGTTGGAGCAAGGAGATGATAACATGGCTTCCCTCGCCTGCCGGCCTTATCTTGCGGTGGAAAATGCAACCTTTCGGCTGCAGTGAAGGCTGCCCATCATGGTCACTACTCCGAGGGTCATAAAAACGGGTCAGTCGCCATTTTAACATGGGGTTGTCTTTTTTTACAGCAGTCACTAAGCAAAGCAACAAAGCTGCAATTGGCACCCTCAGTAAATTTCTCTTGCTGAGTAAGGCGAAGTTGTCTAGTAAGTTGGGGGTCCGCATTTTACAATCCTTTTTTTTGTTGTTGTTGCTGTCGCCACAGTTGTTGAGCGAATCGCATCAGCTGTTAAGTGAATTGTGCGGTCATTAAATGAATCTGGCTCCCCCCCCCCAATGGGGATCATGTGTCTCGGGGAGTCTGCAACCGTCGTAAGTCCATGCCAAGTTGCCAAGCCTCTGAATCGGGATCACGTGACCAACGGGGATGCCGCAAAGTTGAAAACCAGCCGTTGTAGCTTCGAATGGTCGCTAAATGAACGATTGCCGTGGTGGCGCTGTGGTTAGAGAGCAGCATTGCAGGCTAATTCTGCTGACTGCCGATTACTAGCTGTTTAATCCTGACCGGCTCAAGGTTGACTCAGCCATCCGTCCTTCCAGGGTCGGTAAAACGACCCAGACGGTTGGGGGCAAGAGGCTGACTCTATAAACCGCTTAAGAGAGGGCTGGAAAGCACTGTGAAGCGGCATATAAGTCTAAGTGCTTTTGCTATTGCTCCTTGTATCCCCATTTATTTTTCCCGCCCTTCCTCCATCCCTCCATCCCTCCATCAGGTCCTCGAGCTTTGTGGCAATGAAGTGCAGAGTTTAAAGGACCTCTGCACGTCCCCCCCGGCCGGACTTCAGCATCTGGGTCTCAGCCACAACTGCCAGCTTGGGTCCTCGGAGGAACAATATTTGGCAGCGGTTTTCTGGTAAGCGCCAAGGGAGTTCACTGCAGGCAAGATAAAGAGATTTCCCCCCCCCTTTAAAAAAAGAGGGGGCTGTTTCCCCCAGATCTGGTCCTCTTTAGTTGCCCTGGAGAAAGGAGAGCAGGGGAGGGGGCTTCACACAGGATGGAGGGAGCAAAGGGACCCCTCAGACCACCATGGGGAGATGAGCCGTGTCTCCCCTCCAGTTTGAAATTTCCCTTCGGGCATCCGGAGGTGAAGAGGAGACGTGGCAATTTCCTCCAGAAATTGAGCGTGAGAAAAATGGCCTCTTAGTTTTCGCCAAGCGATAAACATTCAAAAGGTTTGAGACGAGGATATTTTATTTTTTAAGCCTAGCCCAAACTCTCTTTCAGGGATAGTCAGCTTTGAAGGCTCTTTGGCGCTCTCTGAGCTCGGCGGTTTCCTTGCAGACGTCTCATTACCCATGCAGGCGACCTCATCAGTGCTGCAGCGATATCGTTACCTAGTTAGTTAATGAAACATCTGCAAGAAGCTACAAATATTCTCTTTTATAAGCAGCTCTGTTGTGCCTAAACATTGTTCTCCCCTTCAGGCCCAACCTCGTCTCCCTGGACTTGAGTTACAACAACTTCACTGACCTGCTGAGCCTCCTTTCCACACTTTCCACCTTGAAAAAACTCCGGATCCTCATCCTGCAGGGAAATCCCTTTGTGCTTCGGCCAGGTTACCGAGGTTTCACCATCGACAGCTTGTCCCAAATCTCCGTCTTCGATGACATCATCATCACCCCGGAGGAGAGGCACAATTTCCTCAACCTGTCCACCTTCCCAGGTGAGCCTTCCTTCCTTCCTTCCTTCCTTCCTACCT
>JAEANM010020482.1:0-12092 GCA_017656035.1 Myanophis thanlyinensis
CTGATGCGTCAGCCAATAGGATTTCTCTTGTAGTTCGGACTGCTGTAACGGAGTGCGCATGCGCGATACTCTACAATCTCCCTATATCGCTACACTCTGTACTCTCTATGGAGGTCATCACTAGCCTCTGGATGGCATTGGAGTACAAGACTAGATTAGATGCATCACCTGACTGATCCATCAGGGTTCTTCTTATATTCTTATGTGTACCATTACGATTTTACGGAGGGTTGGAAGATGGAAAGACACAAAGAAAACTCTGTAGTGAACGATTTTGGTTCACTGCATTGAAAGGACTCTGAACTGGACATTATGATTCAAGCATAAACTAGAAAAAAGATGCACACATTTTCTGCCCAGAAAAACACATGTGGGCATTACAATGACACCTGACACCTGATTTTTATTCAGTTTTTCTGGGGAGAGAATAATTTGCTTTGGTACCAACTCTGGGTTGGAAATGCTGTTTATTTAAATAAACGAATTTAAGCATAAACATCAAACTTGCTTGTGTAGAATCTTGCTTGTCATGTATGGACTAAGTGTGTTGGGTTCCTGTAATTGTTTTGATTTCTTCCTTTTTTGCTTGCTTTTCTTGCCTTCAAATCAATTTTGACTCCTGGCAATCTCCCTGAGAAGTCCTTTCAATTTTCTTGACCAGGAGTTTCAGAAATGGTTTTCTATTTTCTCCTTCCTAAGGCTGAAAGACTGTAACTAGTCACCCAACTGACTTTGTGTCTAAGGCAGGACTAAGCCCCTGGTCTCTCTGTTTCTAACCTGGTGCCTTACCACTACATCAAATTGGCTATCTTATTTAGGGTTGTGTGTCTGACCTGCAAATCCCCAGATGATGCTAGATTACAGCAAAGCAAGGTGGAAACTTCTAATTCATTCTGATTTTTGCAGTCCATATATGTATTGTGATCTTATTACTATTTCTGGCTTCCAGATGTTTAGTTGAATGACTACCATTTAAGAAGTTTCATTCTTCCCTTTCCTACATGGTTTCTATGAGTATGTAGGCAACCCACAAAGACCAAACTGGACATAACAAAGGTGTGTGTATTTCAGCATAACAAAGAGTTTTAATTCCAAAATGATGCATAATTGATAACCAGGCTAATTTCTGATTTATTTTGGAGCTTTTATATAGGTGTATGACATGGTGCTGATGCAAACAGTATCAGGTGATGGGATACAACAAGCCGTACATGTTCTCAGTGATACATTCAGAAATAAGATGACTCATGAGTCAAAAAAAAGTGAATTGCCCCCAAGTACATAATTTTCAATATTTGTAGTACAATTTTACATTTGTCTCCTTGCACTAAGTCCTTTGATTTTCAAAGCGTCTTACTCCCCCAAAAGTATACATAGGTAGATCTTGTTTACATATCACAGCTGGGACTAGCAACTTGGCCATTAGGCAAAATGGACAGTCAGTGGAACTATGACTATGCTTACAATCTTTCTTTTGCTTTCTTTCGTTTCACAAATTTGCAAAGGTCAATTAATGCAAGGATTGATCATAAAGTTACTTTTTCATCATCATCATACTTACGATTGGTGGCTAAACAAGGCAGTTTGCTTACTGAGGACTACCTATACAGAATTGCAGCCTTAGTTAACTAAATTTTTCAACTGCTCATTTCTTTTGTGATCCTGAGGAATTTAGCCCATCAGTGTATTAGTATAAGGATAAGCATGCCTCCATCCTTTGGTGCATTGTTCTGTGGAAGATAACCCTGGAAAAACTGTGGCATGAACTGAAACTGCACCTTTGCTGTATAGACAGATCTAAATCAATAAACAATTTTGTTCATGAACACAGAGCAGTAAATCCTGCCCTTGGAATTTCTAGCTGTTTCTTACAGCAGAAACCAAGTTTAGGTATGTGCAAGTAGGTATGGCCTTTCCTTTAGAGACAGGGTAGTAGTGGTGGATGAATATTGCAGAATGCAATCTTATATACCTACATGGGGTGGGAGGGGGCTTCTGAGACAATATATATAGGATTGCACTATAAGTTAGCAGGGAAGGGAACATACAAATATTCAAGGTGTTCTTAACATGTGGGATATATTTCTGTGAAATAAGGCATGTCTGATAAATGAGCTGGTCCCATAATAGAAAATAAGCAATGGGCTAAAGGTATCATAATATACTATCAAACTGCAGCCATCAACATAACAATTTGGAAATAGTTATGGATGTGCATTCTGTTGCAGAATCATCGCAGCAGAAGTCACAGCTGCTATTTACACACAGAGTCTGAAGACACAGAGAAAAAAATGTACTGTCAATATTTAGAAGCCTCATGGCTGCCTTTTTACCCAATGCTTCACTTAAGGAAAAATGGGGGTTTGATCCTGGAATAAAATAGGAAGCTAGAATTCTTGAGGCTGGTTTCATGTTTTTTGTTTCCTGGACCAAGCTTCGCTTTTCCTTTCATAAGCTGTGAACAGCAGCACTGATTTCCTAGGTCAGGGAGAAAAAACTGCCTTAATAACTTCTCGATATCTCTTTTGAACACCTTCTCTTACATTTGACATACAATATTTTCTTCATCTTGCTAACCCAAATCTTCCCAAATGACTGAGGCAGAGCCTTCTCTCTGCCAGAAGAGCTATAAAAACAAAGCTCAACTGGTTTGCTGTTAGGCTTTCTATTCTCAGGGGCAGATTTATTTTCCTTTTGCTCTTAGGACAAAACTTTGCAATTGATACCACGAAGCCCTAGAGGGCGCCATTGGCCTTTTTTCTTGTCTTTCTTCCTTCCCTCCAACCTCTCCTCCCTTTCTGTTTCTTTAAAGGACATGTTGGCTGATCTCCTAATGCTATCTGAGAATGACACCTTGATGTTCCATTTGCTCCCTGCCTTCTGGATGAAATAGATCACTTTGGCTCTACCATCACAGCAATGTCCTGGTGGCAGGGTTCAGTGTGCAATTCTCTCTTCTCCCTTGCCATTTCTCAGGAGAAAGTGCAGGAGCAAAGTAAAAGAAACAAGCAGTGACAGGGTACCAACTATTTTGTACTGCATCTTTCTTTGAATTCTTCCACTCTGCTTAGTCAAGGTAGAAATCTTCCCAGAACCTGCGTTTTGCTCTGCGACCAATGCAGTATGTTCTGATGTTCTGTTGCCAACAGTAAAAGATGGTAAGGAGGAAGTCTAGATGTCAGTTGGCTGGCTGCTTCTACCATGGTTTCAGAAGAATAAGGGCACCAGGACTAAATGACTTCTATAAGACTTCCATGCAAAAATATCCCCTTGATATATGCACACAGGAACCATAGGCTTGCCAAGCCCATGATTATTTACAAAAACCTTCCTCAACCATATGCCTTTTCACTGAGACATTGAAAGTGTTGAGGTCCAACACATCAGAAGGCAATACGGGGGAGAGTGGTGGTTGCTCTCTAGAAGGTCAGACTGGTCTCTTTCATAGCCTGACCTGGAGATGCCAGGACTGAATTTAATGGAAGCTGAACATATCTACTCTATCAATAATTCCTTCGCTTACATATACATATTCCATATTTCTGAAAATGCCTAGCACAACAATCCCACTTTTTCTGCTTCTTTTACTCTTTTACTTTTCTTACTTTTATTCTGTATTTCATATAAACTTGAAGGCCTTGAGTGAGTTTCAGAAGACTTCAGCAGCATGGCTAGGCCAACTCGATCCCAGTATCCCACTTCTCATCCCTACAAGGAAAATGTAAACATGTTCCTGTGGAGAAGTTACACTGCTAAAGCAGATACAATATAAGGGTTATTTGTAAGCTTGACTGGGTTTATGTTTCCAAGGTACCCACAGCTTGGAGCCTCCTCCATCTGATCTCCTGCATAAGCTTTGCACGATCAGAAGAAAACAAAGATGGGGGTGGCCCCAATTAATCATTTCTGGCTCAGTTTGAATTAATATTAAATAAATGTTCTCGTCTTTAAAGGTTACAGGATAAAAATAGAGGGCGACTGCTGAATCAAGGGCAAGTAGGGAAACACCTGATCCGACCTGGTCCTTGCCAAGGCCAGCTGATGTATTAGCTAGATGACACCATATCGCACAGCAGAGAAGCAAGAGAGAAAATGGGCAAGACGTAGGGGGCCAGAACTGAGAGGTAAGGGGAAACCATGGAGGAGGGCATTTTGTACACACAGGGCTCACTTTACTCATAGTGGCTAGACTCCAGATCACAGAATACGTTGCCTGGAATTCTTATAATTAACTCCATCTGAGACTATGGACACAAATACTGCAGACCAACATCCTATTCTATTGCTAAGACTGGAGAAGGCAGGATAAGCATGGGACAATCATGCGGTAAAATCTGTCTGAATTATTCTCTCTGGCTTTTCTCTTGACTTGTCCAAATTATTCTGTTCAATAGGAAGAGATCTATTTCTCCAGTCACCTAGCTCCAGCCAGCCATTTCCATCCAACACAAGGATGGACACTTCTACTCTGCAGGATTATGGCGAGGTGCACCTCAGAATAAGTTATTGTGCACTCAAGCTGGGCTCATACATCACACAACCACAGCTACTGCTTTGTGGCTGAAAGTAATGAATGAAGCCAATTATAGAGGTCGATTGTAAGTCTGAAAAAAGAAACGTGCATGTATATGCATGTCTTACACTTCAGGAAGTCCTTCATTCTGGATAATAATAAAGGCAATGATGATATGAGGTGTGTTTTTCTTTGCTGCTCAGCAGAGGTAGATCAGAAATGTTGTCAGTCATATAGATGGTGTAAATAGATAGATGTTGCTACCAGACACAGTACTATGCCTTGTAGATGTTACTACGAGGCACAGTACTGGGCGGGGGAGCAAAGAGGAAAATTAGAAGGGAATTTAGCCTATTGGGTTTGTCTGCTATTTACTCTGATAGGCAGTCCTTGGTAGATTGCAAGGATAGGGACCTGAGATAGTTGATCCATACAGAGTCATCCACCTGTCTGGCTTATGTATATCTTGGTACCTTTGTGTGTTTTAGATAATGGCTTCTCGCTTTTCATTTCCTAGTGTGGAATGTTATTCTGAATGCAAATCTGTCCCACCCAAATAGGGATACTACTTCTCAGCCTTTGTATCCGGGCTTGTTGGTCTAGGGGCTGAGATAGATATGGGTGAAAATACAAGTGACCCATGAAGTTTCTGATAGGTGACTGTGTTAGGTAACAGCTCCATTGAGCTTCACTACACTTGGATATAACTAATTTTGCTGGGATATTGCTCCTGACCCTTGTAGAGCTGGAGCTCACTTCTCCATCTGTTGTTTCCAACTGTTATGCAAGAAGCACCAGAAGGCAGCTTCCTCTGGGTGCTAAAAGAAGAGTTGGCAGAAGAGGCATAATTTTGGGACTTACTAACTAAGACATGTTGTGAATCTCCTCCCCAGAGGGATATCTTGGATAACTTTACCTCCCAGATATCTGGTAAACTAGAAAGCATTAGAAGAGATCAGAAGACCTTTCTCCTGGTGACTGGCAGTAACAGAACCATTGTTCACTGGACATTCAGTCCCCGAAATCATGGCAAGAGTTCTGAAGTCATTTGGGTACACTCTGGGAACAGGCCTCCATTGCTGCATGTTAACTGGAAACCCATGTAGATCCTTACTGTCACAATCCCAGACTGGCTGGCTTTGGTGGGGTTTCCAGAAAGTTTGGAAGTTCCTACATTTCATATTTCTATATGGTATCTTCTAATCTGGATGCAGAAGTACTTGGATTGTAGTTTGAATTGGTCCTTCATCCTCTTGTAATTCAGCTCCAATAGTCCAGAGAACAAAAAGGCTTTAAAACAATCTTCTTTCATTTCATTTGATTTATATAAAGTCAATATTTATGTTTGGAGGAAAAATATGCTGTGCAGATGAAGCACCACTACTAACTTCTGAATGGGCTTCTGGCTCATTTCCACCCCCCCCCCCCGGTTTCTTCTTCTTCCCCCAGGACATTGGAGTGGAAGCCAACTGAAGATTAGCTCTAGCAGAGTAGTGCTAAATCAATGGCAATTGTTTTATGTGAATCATGGACTTAATTGTTTTAAATGAAACATGGACTTAAGGCTGGCTTTCCTCTCCTACTGTCCCCTCATTAAGAGTCATCAAGGATTCTGTCATGGGCTCTGTGTCCTCCTGCGGGTTATTTCTTGAAGGGAACAAAAGCAGTCAGATACGTCTTAATCTTCCCCAAGCAAAGAAATTATCGTGTCTCCAGTCCAGTTGAGAAAGAGAAAGCAAAACCTGGGAAAGTCAAGCATGTCTCCCAAGAGAGAGGGAGGAGGAGGAAGTTAACAAAGACCTTGTGGAAATGGATGCCCTGCAGCAATAGAAACTGAATCACATTTCTCCTTTACATGAGAAATGTTTCTCATAAATTCTCTTCTTCAAAGTCCCCAAGAAGTGGCAAACTTGGAGAGGTGTTACACATCTTCGCAGATGAACGTCTTCCTCCTAAAACTTAATTAGGTTGGCAGGATTATACATGTATGGACCTGCACAAATACTTTGGCAACAGTTTTCACCACCTCTTTTTTTTGGTTCACATCTCTTGGCCCATGTTTAAGAGGTACAGGATGTTTCTGACGGGAGGTTACCCCGTTTCAGCCTCAGGCTGCCATTCCAGCCTCGTGGACAAATATTGAAGCTGCGGATGCTAGGTGACTTGACCCCAGAGCAGTCAGAGTCCACGGATGCCTCCGAGTTGGTGGGGGACATGGAAGTGGAGCGCTTCATTGGAGAATATGTTGTCATCATGGGGGACATCAGGGGGCTTTGGAGAGTAGGAGAAGAAGCATCCAGGTTTTTTGGACTGGTATATGATATCCCACTGGTGTTTGCTGGCAATGTGAAGGCCTTACGGCCATCCACAACTATGGGTTTTTGAAGCGGCTTTGGATCCTTGTGTGATTCAGAATGAGTGCCCATTATACTTGGGCCATTATGGTTTGTTGAGACAATGAACTGGGGTGCTCCGGTTCTAGTGGGCAGCATGAAGCATTTGTTTCCATTCATCCTCCCTGCTTTTGGTGACTGTACGGGGCTGGGAGATTTGATGCCTAGCAACCTGGGGCTGTTGTTTGATGATGCGCTAGCCTGTGGTAGGGCAGCTGAGATGGGGAGGGAGACCCGTCTGTAGCCATCCATTCTTATCGGCTTGGGTGACTGAAGCGGGCTTGGAGAATGAGGCTTAGGGCTTCCGCCAGTGGATGACACATTGGGGCAAGTGACAGGGGACGTGAAGGGCCTGAAGTTTTCTACTCCAGTGAGTTTGGGAGAAGAGCTCTTCCTCCGGGCAGCATTTATGATATTTCTTGCCAACAACACCTGCATCTGTCGGCTGGATTTTTGGTCAATCTCCTGTCGAAATGGGGACAGAGACCTTTCGCTCCAGGATGGAGACATGGGAGGAGGTGGTGGAGTCATAATATGGGCTGCTCGAAAGGCTTCGACAAGTCCATCCTCCGATTCTGGAGTTTGGGCTGGGCTCATCCAGCCCTCTGTGCTGCTGGATGGTCGCCTTATCAGCTGTGGAGTCCATGTCGGGGAGGCAGGCAGGGATGCTTTTCTTTCCTGCAACAGGAAGAATAATAATTTTTAGCATTCTGTTCCTCAAAACCCTTCAGATTATGCTTACCTACAGAAGGCAAGGCCTAGCTGTGCACTGTGAGAGGAATTAAGGTGCAGAGAATGGCATACTCACTGCCTTTCTTTTCTGGCTATATCCATTCCTCCTCAGATGATCTCCTTATACTCCATGAAAATATCCTGATACCACTGTAAGACTACTCTTTATCTGAGAACAGTGTAATTGGAAAAGATTTGAAAAGATAACATGGAGAGAAGGACTTCCAACTTTCTGCTGGCTTCCCCATTGATTTTGCTTGTGGGGGGAGTGGGCAGGGAAGATTGTGAATAATGATTACATGACAGTAGGATGGTGCAAATAAGTACAACATCTGGTAGTAATTGCTACTTGTTCAGTGCTGTCATGACTTCAAACGTGGATTAATGTGAGTGGTCATTAAACTAGGACCACTTGTATTTTATTTTATTTATTAAATTGTTGTGCCACCCATCTGCCCTACAAGGTGACTCTGGGTGGTAGTACTTTGGAGGGGAGTCATGTTAATATAGTTTTCTACCAATTCAAGAGTGGATGGCTAGACATTCAACATAGAAGCCTCTCTTCTCTTTCTACCTGTTTCCTCTCACTTGTCCCTTCTCCCTTAGATGTATGCATCTTTCATACACATCTAGAGCAGTGGTGGAATTGAATTTTTTTTACTGCCAGTTCTGTGGGCGTGGCTTGGTGGGCGTGGCTGGAGGGGTCATGTGACTGGGTGGGTAGTTTCTGTAAGCAGGGCAATAAAGGTTATTTAGAAACAACACCAGAATGCTTTTTTTCTTGCCTTCCTTACAGGATTAACCCTGTAAAGTAGAAAAAACAAAAGGAGATTTCTTCTAACAACCGGTTGTTCGAACTCCTTAGGAAATTTACTACCGGTTCTAGTGAACCTGCTAGAACCTGCTGAATTTCACCTCTCATCTAGAGGGTCTTCAAGCAGGAAAATCTCTTAACTTTGATCAGAGGTACTCCTTGGAAATAAAGCCTCATCATTGGAATACAGCTAAAAAGAGCCCCATTAAGATTTATGGAAGTGTTAGAAAGTCTAATGGGAGGGACAATGGTGGCAATAACACACAGGAGCCATTGTGGAAAGATTTTTTCTGGGAGAAAGACCACCTTAGCCCTTCCTCAAGAACTGCCACTTGCCCTCCTCCTCTCTGAGAAACAACTTCTCTACAGGAACAAAATTTTAAGTTTTTATGGGCACCAAAGTAACAAAAATCATCTCGACTATGTTGCTGATAGCAACTGATCTCTTGTCCGGTTAAAACTTTACAGTTTCTTAATAGAATTTGCAAGAGGTGTTTGGTGAATGGGGAAAACTGCACCCTGAATTCAAATCTGGGATTCCTTGCATGGAAAATATAAAATTAAATGTAGATTTTTAAAGAAAACCCTTGCCATTCAAGTCATTGGAATGGAACTAATAGAAGGCAGGGATAGTATTGATTTACTGAAGGAGCTAGGAGTTCCCCAGTGTTGGTGGACTTGTAAGAACATCTGAAATCTTGAGAAAACCCTGTAGGCAGACTTTTGCTAATGGCTGCTGTGTTGGCATTGTCAGTCACAATGTGGCTGCTCTTGGGGACATATATTTCAAATGTTTGGATTCATCAGCAATCCACTTGCCACTAACTGTACTTTCTCTTCTACAAGATGCTCATTCCTCCCCACCCTGTGTATTTTAGCTGTTTTCTCTGGGTGAATGGGCACAGTTCCAAAGAAAGACCTGGGCTGAAATTATCAAAATTTTATTTTCTAGGACTTCTCATGAGACACTTGGTCTCTTTGGAAATAAAGAAGGTGTGGGATGAAACTGCACTGAAGCATGTCATTCCCCCACATTTTTTCCCCCAAAATAAAAATAATACAGAAAATCAGCTGGGGCAGAGGTTGGTAGATAGTAAGGGAGGTATCTGTAGATTCACTGGTTCTCTCAGATGTTGCTCTGTAGGGCAGCGATCTACTTCTGAAATCTAACCTGCCAACTCTTGTAAAGCGTTTCATGATTTTTCTGGAGGTATTGTGGCTTCAAGTCAGACCTGACAGCTGGCCACTGCCTGAGCAAGTCCCTACAGTTTTCTTTGCAATATTTTTAGAAGTGATTTGCTACTGCCTGTGAGTGAGAGAGACTGGCCCAAGGTCACCCAGCTGGCATTGTTTCTAAACCCAAACTAGAACTCACAATTCCCTGGTTTCTAGTCCCGTGTCTTTAAGTGCTACACCAAACTGGATCTGTTCTACAAGAATGCCAATCGCTAAATCATGACATGCAATGTGGCTATGGAAACAAGAGGGCTTGTATAAAAAAATTGAGCGTAGAAAGCAGGTCGAAGTAAGGAAATGAAACAGAAGAATCTCTACAAACACAGAATGAATAGAAAAATTTAGGATGTGCCACTCGTTGCTTGAAATTTCTGAAGAAGTGAAATTCCTCTTTTAGCAAAGCAAGATGCTAAAGGATAGCAGGATGTGAGAAACAGGGGAATGTCAGAAACTGACATTGAACGCACACTTCACTCATTCCTACTCTGTGGTTTTCTAGTATTATCTCCTTCCCTTACAGTATCTTTCAACTCATGTTTTAGAACACAAAACCAAGTCAATACAGGAATACATCCTGATGGTCTTCCTGAGTTACGTGTTTCATCAATTTCCTGTCTTTCTCCCAAATGTGTATCTCATTGCTGAAATAGGCAAGATAATAAAGACCGTAATGTATGTATTCATGGGAAGGCTTAGCATAACACTATTCTAGAAAAAGGATGGGAAACTGCCAGAAACAGAAGTAATTGAGATTGAAACATTCAAGCAGAGGGGCCTGCAACTACAATAAGAAAGAAAGAAATAAAAAAAATAAAAAATGTGCAGTACAGCACAGCTCAAATCCCACTGCTGTGACGAGAAGTCATAGTATCTGCATTTGACATGCTGCATGATTTAATCAATCTTTCACCCCCACTGACTGCATCCAGGTTAGCATTAATGGAAGTGCTTTGTGTTATCATTGGTGTTAAGCCAAGAGCTGGAGGGCAGCTTTCTATTGACATTAATGCACAAAGGTAACCATTCACATACAACTTTTCTGAGGATAATTTCTCCAGCTATATTTCTGTTGGTGGAATTCTAAGGTTGTAATTATTTCAGATTAACTGAGGTTTCTCAGTTAGTATGACTAGTTGGACAATCTGGATTGCCCAGGGAAGGAAAATCTCTTACATTAAATTCATTCCTTCCTTCCTTCCTTCCTTCCTTCCTTTTCAGCTGTCCAAATTTTGTAGCATCCCTCCTGTTCTTCATAGCTCCCAAATGGCCTCTTGCTAGTGGAAATGCTGACATGGAGATATCAATGGCTTGATAATTCTTTTGTGCCAAGGATTATTGAATTTTAGTTCACTATTTGTACCTCCACACCCACGCACATATAGATGCGCACCCCTCACACCCCTGAACAATTGTATATCAGAAAATAACCATTAAGGGTGAATGCTGCTGCTTCTCTTGTTTCTAGCATCCTATTGTCTAAGAAGCAAGCCGCTTTTCTGCCTCTCTCTCTCAACTGTTGCTGCAAGGTTTCAGGAGAGGAGAGGAAATTCAGTCCCTTGTTAAATGGAACATCCAGATAGGAAGCACCTGCCTCACAGAAAACACGCCTCTGCCAGTTTTCAGCAAAACATTTCATGTATTTTCAATGTTCAATATTATGTGAAATTCCTAAGCACTGGTTAAATACTGTAAAAAAACATTAAAATTGCCCTTTCTATAGGATGTCTTTGATAGTAATTAAACCAAAGTGAACTATGCTGCCTAAAGACTATGGGAGTTGTAGTTTAACACATGTGGAAGGCTCCTAGTTGAAGAAGACATCCATGGTGTTCTCAGCAGTACTAGTGGTATATTTTTGTGTGCTGTTTTTAAGGCCTAACTTGAACTCTATAATAATTAAAAAAAACCAAGTGTCAGCACTACACAGGTGGACCATTAGAAACTGGTTTCTAGCCCTGAGACCCAATCACAACTATGATGTGGTATTTGACACAATGGTCCAATGAATGGATCTATATCAGTTCTTTGTAAAATAGTTTTCTGTACTCAGACTGAGAAGTTTTTTCCTTAACCTTCTTCTTTATTATGTGTGAAGCCCACGTACAAGAACGTACACCTCATTCATTTATATCAAACTTTGTAGCCTTATAGAATATATGTTAAATGATATTTGAGAAACTGAGAAACTTCGGGTTTTGCTGAACTATAACTCCCAGAAGCCCCAGCATCAGTAAGTGTAATTGAATATGTGGATGATCTTGTGGGATGAAAGGAAGAGATGATGCCTAGGAAACAATTAGAAGAGAAGAACAAGCTGCCAATGGAACGTTTTCGCTCTCTGAAGGCAAACACAGAAAGAATGAAGAAAAACTTCTTTCCACAGGCAATACGGTCACTAAATCAG
>JAEANM010020483.1:0-12092 GCA_017656035.1 Myanophis thanlyinensis
ATCACTGAAGGTGGAGTGCGCCAATGGTGCATTAAGTTTAAAAATGGCCGAACTAACGTTCATGATGAACAGCGGAAGTGTGGGCGGGCGTGACTGACTGGCTCAAGTCTCAGGCACCTGAATTTTATGACAATGGAATTACAAAATTTGTTCACCGCTATGATAAGTGCCTCAATTTGTTTGGTGAATATGTTGAAAAGTAGTATTTAAGTGTCACTTCCAAGTGTATATAATAAAAAAATTTTCCTACACTTTTTTTTTTCCTATTGCAAAATTTAATCTATTTTGTGGATAAACCTCATATCACAAAAAAATTAAATGGACAAAACCAGAGTTTTAGAATAAAAGAGATAAGATTTTAAAAGTTATATTATTTTAAAGTCAGCTATGAATATGATTACAGTTGCAGTCAAAGTTGCCCACTTGATAAGGATCGGTGTGCATATATGCCTTCAAGTTAGTGTTGAATTAGTCTCTGCAGGTTTCTTAGCAAGATTTCAAAAAGGGTTACCATTGCCTCCCTACCTACGACTGAGGGAGACAGACTTGCTCAAGAGCATCCAGCCACCTTTGTACCTAAAGCGAGATTAGAATTCATGGTCTCCCCATGCTTTACAATTCTACACCAAATTGACTCCCAGTAAGGAACTCATCTACCATTTTCATTCCGGTAGACTTGATGATTTTGATTGTCGCATCTTTATCCTATTTGTGTCTATGGAGATTCTCAGTCATCCAAGGCATGGTTGTCCTAAACGTGCTTTTCTTTCTTTTTCAAGAGGCAACTATTTGTGTTTTTTAATGACAATATGTATTGTTGCAAAGCAGGCACTCAGAAACCTGAATTATCACAGAAAGATAAGAACAGAAGGTTTTGGCTACTCTTTTTAAAAAAGAAAACTTGAATTTTTAGAAAAAGTGACCATTCTTTTTGGATAGAACCAGGTTAATTCTGCAGGAAAAGGATAATAAATTTCTACCAAAGCATTGTGATTGGAAACTTCTAGAAAACTGGCCATAAGTTTATATTCTTTTCCTTATCTTTCTTTTCTCTCATCATTTCATGAAATCTTTTCTTCATTTTTGCAGACACAAATGCTCTTCAGGCATTAATTAAGTAGAAGTTCTGTGGGTGACCAGAGAAAATGCCCTATTTCCCCACTTCATTCAGCATAGACAGAGTGCCAGTATGTAATGAAGAGGCTCTTTTCTGTTCCCCCCCGCACTCCACTTTTCTCCTAAAAGTCTTCTACAGTGTCAGATGGATAAAAAAAAACTTATGTTACTACATTCTTAATCATATTCCTATATATAGGAAACAACCTAGTGTTTATGGCGTGATATGTATAGTAAGAACAATTAAACTACTTTAAACATCTTGGAATATATTCTTTCCAATTCTTTATTTGTATAGTGTGATGGGAATATAATAAATAATAATGCATATAAATAAAAGTGAAATCTAATTTAATACAATAATAAAGTGAATCTAATTTTACAAATCTAGGGATCAGGGCAAATCCTTCATAAACGCATTACAATCATCCCATTACAGTCAATGAATTTTATTTCTAGATCCCCATGTTTGGTGTAGTATGATATATGGCACCCAGATAGATACTAGATACTGCAAGGAAGTCCTTGCAGACAAAGCCATCCAACCACATAGG
The DNA here is from genome assembly GCA_017656035.1 of Myanophis thanlyinensis. NCBI lineage: Eukaryota > Metazoa > Chordata > Lepidosauria > Squamata > Homalopsidae > Myanophis > Myanophis thanlyinensis. Next base: position 1,671 of record JAEANM010020483.1, read on the forward strand.
AAAAGTAACAGAGCAGCACTGATTATAACCAACAACAGTTATGATGGTAGAATCCTCCCTGGTTTAGTAATTGCCATTATATCTACTCTGGCCATTTACAGGACTTTGAAGGATTCTACATACACAGTTATTTAATGAAAGCAAGGTTTTGTAAGGTTTGGAATGAAGGGTTGTTTCTGATTCCTATCAGATCAGTTTAATACAGCTTAAAGGTCCCATTAAATAAACTAAGTATGTGCTAGGTCACCAAGAATGGTGGGATACTACAGAGTTCCCCCAAGCATAGCTATCATGTCCTTAACTCTTCCCATGCACACTCTACTTCAGTCAATGTTTTGTAATGTTTCTTATTTATTGTGTTAAGTTGAATCTGAATTGTTAAAAAAATTATTGGCATAACGAGTAACTAAAATTTAAAAATTTGATTTGAAAGTCAATAATTACATTGGTTTCCATTTCATAGTGTGACATTTTTGTTTATAATTTGCTTATAATTGAGGGATATCATTATTGGGCTGTGTTTAGGCATAAGTTGGCCTTTATTTCCCTGTTTAAAAGATTTGTATGCCTCCCCCATCTTAAACATGACACTGGACAGCTTGTAATGTGGCCCTGCTATATCCTTTCAGTCTGTGTCAGTCCTAAATGAAATTACTTTAAAACAAAAACTGATTTGAAGACTTTGTCAGCAATATAGTAGAAAGATGTTAAAATGTACATACACAGAGACACACACAGACACTGCAGAATCATAAATTCATGTTTCTGTTAAATGAGCCTTGCATTCTTTTTTTTCTGTAAAAACTAGATGGGATTCTATTGCTAAAAAATACCTAAAATTGTCATATAGGTAATCTGAAGCTTGTCTCCTAATTGCCTTTTCATCAGCATATGAAAAAACTGTATATTCGAACTTGTTTAACTGTAACTTATATTGGAAGGCAGCAACTGTTGGCTAATATTTATTATGACGCAATGAGAATCACATCTGTATAGTTATTAACCTGGCCTTTGATTAGAAACCACCTAATTGTTTCAAAAATTCATCATATCAGCAGATTTCAAGTGATTCTTTTCAATGTTTGGCGTAGGCATATAATTCTGCTTTAAAAATTGGGACACAGGATGAAGAGGAATGGAATATGATTCCAGAAATATGAGAATGCATATTAAAAAGATTATGCTGTGTCTCCATATTAACTCTATGGAATGCATTTGAAGTCTCTGTACTTTTTAAATAAGGAATTTCATGCAATATGCACAATGACACTCATGCAAAAACGAGGTACGGGAAAATCTATTTAAACAAGAATAGAGCAAATGTAAACAGGAGTAGAATGTTGATGTCATAGTCACAGACATCATTTTACCTTTCTTGATCCCATTCCCTATACATTTCTTCTTAAGTACCTCCACCATTGCTTCCAGCTGTATAATGTATTGTCTACGCATCTAATTGGCAGTTAGCCATGGTGCTTAAAAAAAAGTATTAAGACTTTAAAAGTTAATTTCAATTTTTTGTTTTAATGTTTTTACATTGGTTTGAGTGTTGATTGGACACTAGTGATGTTTTTAAAATATTTGACTTGAGGTTTTTTTTTAGGAGAAGGTTAGTTTATTAATAACAACTTAATAAAGAATCATATACATGTATTATTTTGCAATGATATTTGTATCTGATCCTGTGTTCTGCATTCTACATCCAAGTTAATGCTTGCATAATTGCCAAGGAAACAAACATAAATATAGAATGTCCTCTATGATACAAATGAGCGAAATTCAAGATTCTGAATTGAGTACAAAGTTCAGAAAATTAAATGAACATGGTGTTGGTATGGAAAAATAACAAACATTACTTTCTTCAATGCTACCTTCTTCAATGGTGCTGATGAAAGAAGAGAAAGTGCTGAAGAAATACAATTTATTCCCTGTGAAGAATAATAGCAGTCCTAGGAAGTATGTCACTTTCCAGAAGGCCATTTGTATGACCAGAAATGCTGCACAACATGAACGAAATTCTATTATCCTTTTTCCCATTCACTTCTCTACATTGAATTAATAGTAACATTTGACTAACAACAGCAGTTGGTCCCCCATGCCTCAGCCTGAAACACTCTGTCAGTCATTTTTTTGTTGAAGGGTACAGAAACTGACAGGGACTCAAAGGCAGTGTTGGGATGAATGAAAGTGAAACCATAGCATGTCTTACTCCATCGTGATCATGGTTTCTTGTGGGAGGCTATCCTTACCAAGATCTATCACTTTCTCTAGAGCTCATAATCCTACATGCATTTTATATATGTTGGAATTCAGGTATCTTTGATGTTGTTTATACAGACTGTTACACAGCATAAAACATTCTGATTCTCTTCTGTTTTAAAAATGTCATTTGCCATCCTTATGTTTTCTTTTGGAGAAATAAAAAAGAATGTCAAAATAAAAACTAGGGTTCTAATGTATTATTTTTATGCAAATTAACATGTACACAAATCATTCAGTATATGTATTTTCTAGAGAATAAATGGTAAGCAGTTCATCTTTGACAGCTCTGTCAGTGTTGGACAATGATAAAAAACTTAGGTTTAATCTCCTATCTGCCCAGTCTAACTGGCAATGCTTAAATAAATTGTACTAACCATTTGTAATAAGTATGCATGATTTTGTGTATGCAGCTGGTATGTACATTCAAATCACATATAATTCTTTTCCTAGGCATTAAATATTTTTCCAATATTCATTCAGCTTAGGCCACTACCTAGCTATTCCTGAAAAACATATTAAAAGAATGCATTGGCCACAATGGATAGAATGGGATGTTTGACAAACTTAAAGTGAAATAACTGTAAAGTGATGTTATGTCATAACTTGTGGTTTATCATTGGAAGAACATCGTCATAGTAAGATTTTGTTTTGCTGCAGAGCATGTCTTAGTCCCACTGGGTTCAGCTGCAGCTACTCCCAGGTAAAGGGTGAATGTAATCTAAGTCAGTCAAACATGACTTGCTAAAGATTCACTAAAATCTACAGGATAAGACCTTGACCCATGATAAGGCTGGGGTGGGGTGACTAAGGATCTGATCTACTCTAGTCATAAGAACCTAAGATAGTCACCGACTCTCCCTTAATCCATCCATGATAAAACAATGAGAGATCCCTATGGAAATCAGACTGAATTCCTGATTACATGAAAGTCAAACAATCAAATGTTTTAGCATACTGATTCCTAGAATTTCAACTGAACTGAACTGAATACAGAGCTTTATGTCAAGAAATATTTAGTGTTTGAACTATTTATTTACTTCAAAATAATAGTAAAAGAACCATGACTGCACAGTATAAGATATTGTGGCTCAACAAATTGAATTTTCCACTTTGCTTCCTGAAAATAGTGCTGTCTTCCCTCCATTAATTGCCACCGTAGTGCCTGACCAAAATAATACCTAAACATTATGTTTACTTGCTGAATGGGAGTGCACTCTGCAACTTCCTAAATTTAATTCTTGATAAGCTATTTCATCTGAAATCTATTATGAAGATTGGTTATGAGTTTGTAAGCTTTGTGACTCAAATGAATGGAGGACTTCCATGCCCAAACAAAGCAATTCCAAAACCACCAACTAGCTTTTAAGATAAAACAGTAAGGGGTGTCCCTCTGCATTTAACAGGAGTACAATTATCTAAATAACATTATTTAAATAGTTGAAAATTCAGAATTTCTCACTACAATCAGAGAGAGGAAATCTGTAGATCAATATTAATATATATATATAGAAGGAATACTTTTCAATATAAACATGGATATTGATAAGATTATTATATATAATGAAGTCTTTATTGGTGAACTGAATATTCAAATTTTGAGACAGAGAAACAGATGTTTTAAAAACCAGATTGGATTAAAATGCATCCTATACAATATCTCAGATTTTAAATGCAATTCAGTACAAGAATATTAATGAAATTAAACCTAAAACTAAATTAGATTATACAATACTGATGTTAACTTTTATAGTTGTATATATGTATCATATAGTGTTGTATGATCTAATTTAAAAGCCTCTATTAAGATACATTCTTTTATCTTAATAAATAGGGAGTTGACAAAATATTGCGTAAAAACTTTTTTCCGTTGCTCTGATTTACTAAATGTGTAATTTTTAAAAATAGTATCAAAATCACTCACCTTTTTGTCACATTTTTTGAAAACTGCATTTTAGCAGCTCCGTATCCTGGATTTGTATGATATTAGTCAGTAATTATGGTTCACATATACTGTAGTTTAGTGAAATCATAAAGGCCTTTCTCCTCCCTTTCCTTGGCAAAAGAGTATCCCATTACATCATTGCTTCACATGCATTCATTCTTTTCAATATTGTTGGCTGCTTCAGGTTAACTACCAAAATTATTTGCCTGAGAAGCAAGATTTAATTGTCTTACAACTACCTCTGTGAAATACAATAGGGATAACAAGTACCCATTGATTATGCTATTGGATAGAATGAGGGCCCTTATTCTTCCATTCCTCATTCATTTTGTCAGTGCATTTCCTTTGAAAGAGACCAAATGGGTCCCAGCAGGTGAAAGCAAAGAAAAGTGAAAGGGGTCCTTTGATGAATGACAATAATGGGGTCCTCCCCCTCCTCTCACTCCTCCCATTTTTGTAGATTATAAAACCTTATTAAATCATGCCCTGTTAGATGTTGATTGAGAGGGAGTTAGCTTAAACCACCAATTGTGGCACGGATCAGAAAACTGCTTCCCTCAATGAGAACTAAGCTCTTCTAAGCTACTTCCCTAAGCTTTGTATTCTAGATACTTTTTTTTAACAAACCTATGAACAATCTCAAACCAAGATACAGAAACTATGTTCCAGCATAGACAGTTACCTCAGTCCCAGTGTCTTTCACTCCTCACAGTAAGAAACTATAATTGCTATGCTGTTGTAAGAGCAGTCAAACTCTTCTCTGGGAGAAATTGGAATATTATAACACCTGTTGCTAATTTCAAGATCATGACAAAGGACATGGAAAAATAGGGTACCTCCTTCATTCTTTCAGAGTTTGAGAGTTAAGAAGAATATTTCCAAGATAATAGTTAATGTTAGACCACTTGGATTTCAAAGAATCTTAAACCTTACTTAAAATATCAGTTGTATGACAACACGTTGATTTTAACTGTTTCCTTTCAAAGAGTACTTTATAATGCTACAGTTTAATATTAATTTACTTTCGAGTACAGATGCTTGTTTTTTTATCACTCTGTATGGGTGAGTCTGTGTGTACATATATACATACATATACATTTGCCAGTGTGCTATACTCAACTGTATACTTTTTCCATGCAAATATAATTTTTCTTTAGTGGGCAATTAAAGGTGGTCTCCTAGAATTAAGAGCATAATTTACAGTATAGAAACAAAGACATACTGTAAATAGTTATATTTCTAAACAAACAAATTATACTATTTGATGCTTGCATGATATAGACTGGATTTAAGAGATATTTCTCAAATTACCTGTTAAAGCAGAATAAAAACTCTAATAGATCATCACTGAATCTTATTTAATCTCTTGATAATTAAATAAAAGGGATATATTTTAATAGTCTGATCAAAACATGCACATACACACACAAAGCAATGAAGCAAATGTGATCTGGCATTCAAAGAGAAACTTGTGTCACCCTTTTTAGTCACTGAAATGTTTTGATGTCTAATGGTTTAAAAACTTACAGATATGCATTCATCAGTGAGATAGCTTACAATATCAATGCAAAAAATGTATTAGGGTTTTGCTGTTGCTAATATTCTGCATGTTTAAAATATTAGTATCAAAATCCATCTGACAGATGAAAATCTTCCTGAGCGGGCAAAATACTGCTGTGATAAAAGAAATGTGATGAGACATGAAAGAGATGCATAAAGAGTGAATGCTTTGAGAGGGAGGCATACAAAAGAAAAGAATTAATTACCTTTTCATCATATGTTTATGCCCATATTGATTCTTTTGATTGATCTATATGCTTTTTACTCTAATAGTTGCTTTGCCTCTGTTTATTTGTGTCCCTTGTGTGATGTCTATCAATGTTCACCTTTGATGTTGTACAATGGCTGCTTCAAACCTTCCATTCAGCAGTAGAATCTCCATGGAACAAATGCAAGGGATAAATATTTTGATTTAATTGTAAAGTTATAAACCACTTGTAATTTTATTTTTAAAGGTATACAATGCATTGAGCAGTAGCATTTAGCTGAGATGAGTTGTGAGCCTATGTGACTTATATTGCTGTGTGACAGTTGATATATGACAATTTCCCCCAAAAATCTAAATATAATGTACCAACCAAGCAACTATATATTTTTTTCAAATGTCACTTGGGATGAACTGGCTGAATTATAATGGCATTACATTGTTAATTATTTTATTTACTCGACTTTTGAAAGAAAAATACTACTTGATTTTTATTAATATATTGGAAGTGAAGATAGAGTTGGGTATTATACTTATATTTAAGTTTGTACAATATTTCTATTTCATCCAGAAATTATTTCTTTTGGGAAATGTACCTGTGTATTAGATGATGAAGCCAAATGAATGTTAATAGATTGCAAGAAGAAATGACACATTATTTTCTTAAGAGTTCATTGTCATAAAATAGATTCTTACACACCTTTCCTCCAAATTACATTATATATGCTGAGAAATAGTTATCAACTAATTGAAGATAAGCTATAATGAACTATTGTGCTTGCCCTTATTGCTTACCAATTATCTACAGTGATTATAATTATGACCAATATTTTTCTTTTCTTGGAAGCACTTGGGCAATAATTTGCTTATAGTTATGTTATTATTGTTCTGCAAATAAGTTGGTCTACATATTAGCTGCATTCTGAAGTGAGATAAATATAAAACCACTTAGAATTTTTAATAAATTCCAATAGATTTAAAAAAAACAGTCTTTGTGTTGTATGAGATAGATGTTCTTGATTTCTTCAGCTATTTACCTCCACTCTAGTTTCAAATTGTAAATGAATTTATGTCAGCTACAATATCTCTCAGTGCAAAATCATGAATAAGCAGATTGCCTTATATTACAGGCAGCCTTTCACAGTGAGATGGAAGCCACCAACTAGATTAAATACAACTATTTAATACAGTTCTGATTTAGGGACCAATGATACAGAATCAAAATAAGCAGTCCCAATAAGACAGCTAACCCAATGCAAAGAAATATGGATTGAAAAAAAAGAAATGCCAGATAAATTTAGTTTTCTTTTCCCTGTCATCATTTCTAGCAACCATTTCAAGTATGTTATAACAATAGCAATAGCACTTAGACTTATATACAGCTTCACATTGTGTACAACCCACTCTAAGCAGTTTACAGAGTCAGTGTATTGCCCCAATAATCTGGGTTTTCATTTTACTGATTTGGAAGGATGAAAGGCTGAGTCAACCTTGAGCTGGTAAGACTCGGACTGCTGAACTATTGGCAGTTGGCAGTCAGCAGAATTAGCCTGCAATACTGCATTCTAACCACTGTGCCACCATGGCTCTCATCATGAGGTTACAGATGCCCTGCAAGGATGCTGTTCCATAACCAGGGATGTTCACAGTGCATGGCAGAATATGTCAAGAAGGCTGCCACAGTAGTGTTTGACCTGAGCATATAACACCCATAAAAAACAGGCAGATTCTAATAGTTCATATTGTCAATCATGTCATGACCTCCATCTTGGCTTCTTTTTTTATCATAACCTGGCAGATAATCCTGCTTATAGCCATGCATCTCTCTTAAATTACTATAATATACAATTTTATTTAATATTTTATTCAGTTTGGATGCTACCCAACTGCAACCAATCCTGGGAAGGGTGTTTATAAAAATAAAATAGGCAATAACATAAAATTAGCAAACTAATAAAAAAGTAATTACAAATATGTCTGTTAGGAACACTATCACCAGCTGCTTGGTTTTCATATAACTAAATGCAGTTTATTGTGATGAACATTTTGGAATTCATATTCACTGCTTCTCTTGTGAGTTGTAAAAATTGTCTAGATGTTCTTCAAACTTTTTGGCCATGCTTAGAAAGCAATGAAACATATTGCAGTAGCAATAAATGCAGTAGCATATTGCAACAAAATCCATATATATATATAAATAAAACCAATGGTAGTATAGTTTCTGTCCATTTGTCCACTTTTTTAAAGTGTTGCACATTTAATGGTACTAAGCTCCAGGCACTCTTTATTTTGCCTTTGATCCTAAAATTTCAGCTGAGATGAGATAATGCCAGTGAGGATAACGTACTATAATCAGAATATTAAAAATAGTAATAGAGGAATAGACTTCAAAAAGTGGGAGCTTATGATGTTCCTATACATCATTTTGCATGCATTCAAACATGTCTCTATTCATTCTATAACAATTTGAATGAGAAATTTATTTTAAATTAGAATCAGGCTCAAGATAGAATAAGACGGTTATGGTTACTTTAGTTATAATTGCTGTAGGACAAGACTTCATTCTGATAACTTAGATATTGAATGAAGAGTATTAGTTCAAGTAATCTGGTGGTGATCAGTTGAAAGATGATAGGGGGCGAATGGTAGAAAGGATCATGCCTGTGTCAGTGCCCAGGACTTACAGACAATCCACTTTTGGGGACAGTGGGATAACAGTAGAGATAGCTTTGGACATTCAGTCAGGACCAGAGCAATGGAGGCAGGCAACCTCGGCTTTTCTATTGTTCCTTCTCAAAATCAAAGTGCTGTGAACAGGTTGGGGATGGCACCTCAGTCTCAACTCACTGCTACTCCAGGGGTGTCAAACTCGCAATGACACATCGTCATGTGACATATCACAACTTTTTTTGCCTTCACTAAAACTGGGGTAGGGGTGGCCAGCACTTGATACATCTGGCCCACAGGCCACGAGTTTGACACCCCTGTGCTACTCTATGCCAGAAAATTGCCCAGGTTGGTCTTATGAGCACACCAACTCTGTGCATCCAAGGAAAGAATAGAAAGTGGAAAAGGAACTTACACATGAGTATTTGTATAAAACAGCTATATAAAATTATCTACTTGATTTTCAGGATACCATGAAAACCCTTATCTCAGTAGTTTACAATATCTCCTTCACATAACGAAAACAGTACAACACGAAAACAAAAGTATGATGCTCTCAACAAGACTTTTTTTAAAAAATAGAAGGAATCCCAATCATTGCTATAAAACCAAGTACATAAACAAACCAATAAATGATTTGTTAATATGGTTTGGACTACAGCTTCTAAGACACCTGAGATACTAAAACAACTTGTTCATTTTTAAACATTAAAAAAGCTACTCTTAGTTTTTATAGACATGTACGTCTATAAAGAAATGAATGGAATAAAGAATTAGAGATTCCTATATTGTCTTAGACAATGGGAGGATGTTTTAACTTCTATAAAAAGGGTGTTATCTCCTATTACAACTTATAGAACCAAAATATAATTTATTGGACTCTATTGTGTTCGTATAGAAAAAAACTGTAAAAAATAGCATTTTGTTGGCAATATAAAAAGGATAATGCTTCCTCAGAACACTTGTTTTCACAATGTCCTATAGTTACCACATTTTGGAGAAAGGAAATGGTTTTGTAACAAAAGCTAAAGTTCTCACAAAATAGATAATATCTTGACTAGTACAAGTAGTCCTCAATTTACAACCACAATTGAGCCCAGAACTTATGTTGCTAAGTGAGAAATTTGTTAAGTGAATTTTGCCCCATTTTATGCCACTGCTTGCTTGCCACTACTGTTAAGTGAATCTCTGCAGTTGGTAAACTGGTAACCCAGTTGTTAAGTGAATTTGGCTTCCCCATTGACTTTGCTTGTCAGAGGTTCACAAAAGTTGATCACATGACCCAGGGGCACTGCAACTGCCATAAATATGACAGCTGTAAATAAATATGATAGCTGCCATAAATATAACCAGCTGTAAAGCATCTGAATCTTGATCATACAGTCATGGGATGCTGGAAAGATTGTAACTATAAAAAAACCATCATGTCACTTTTTTCACTTTTTTAGCGCCATTGTAACTTTGAATGGTCACTAAATGAGCTGTTGTAAGTCAAGGACTACCTGTACATGAAATTGACAATTGGACAATGTAAATGGATTCTCTGTGCGTGTACCATGTCCAAAATACTAATATTGCAACATTAGAAAAAATACATTTATGGTTCCTTTCACTCAATAGGTTGATTCCATTTGCCATCTATGAGCAGGTTGCTTATAGACATAAACTTTATGTAAAATTAATATATATGAGAGTCATTTATACAGAATACAGTGAGCTTAAAAAAAGATAATAATATAACTGTATCAGAAATATACATCTTGGATAATATTTGCATTAGACAGAT
>JAEANM010020484.1:0-12091 GCA_017656035.1 Myanophis thanlyinensis
TGTTGTTTTATTGGCTGTGAACCGCCCCGAGTCCTTCGGGAGAGGGGGCGGTATATAAATCGAATAAATAAATAAATGGCCAGTGTGTGACACATCCGGCCCATGGGCTGTGAGTTTAACACCCCTGGATTAGTAGATCCTAGAGATCTCAGCTGTGGAATCAGGTACTATTCTCTGCCTTCCTCCATGTCATCAGTTTGTTCATTTCTGCAGTGTCACAACAAAGGATTATGGGTTTCTTTTTTCATTTAATTAGCCCAAATAAAAGATTAATTATGACTGGAATGTAGAATACCAAGTGTAAACAATGTAGCAAGTTGGTGAGAACAGCTATTTTAATACTTTTTTCCTTTTATATTAAAGCTAGATAATTTATTTGTGGAATTCATAAAGGGTTAAAATAAAAAATGGTAAAAGTTATTTTGATAACTTCTTGCCACATTGCCATATTCTATAATTGTTGTCAGGAAGACAGTCAGGAAGACGTTTTCGCTTTCTGAAGGCAAACATAGAAAGAATGAAGAAAAGCTTCTTTCCACAGGCAATACGGTCACTAAATCAGACACCAGCAGAACACTAAGGATCATAACGATTGTTTACATATATATGAAGTAACCACTTACCCAATTACCTCCTTTCTTACCAACTACCTCCTTTCTTCAACTTATTCCCAACCTATTTCCTACCCTCCCATTCTGCCCTTACCTGTGGTTGTGAATGGCTGCATAAGGATTTCACTGCATATTGTACCATGTATGATTGTGCATGTGACAAATAAAATTTGAATTTGAATTTGAATTTAATTAGCATAATCTAAAGTTGTAAGGAAGCTTCTTTGAACTTATGAATGCAGTCCCTTGTTACATCCCTTATTATAAAAGATAGTCTCCTGTTTTAGAAAGCTGTCCTTCAGATGTAATTATTTGTTTTCTTGGTTTTGCTCTTGGATTTTCCTTTGCAAAGCAAATTTATATGCATAAATAGTTAGAGAGGTCTTTTCTTAAAAAAAAAAAAATCCTTATGAACCTCTTCCAGATTTGTCCCTTTTTCAGGATTGCTCTCCCCCCCCCCCAAGACAAGTTGTAATGAAGCAACTATGTAAATTATTATTTGTTTTACTTTAGGATGAGGTCTCTAAGAGGACTCAGCAAGTTGATGGTAGAAAAGAATAGGAAAGAACAGCCAAGTTTGATAAATAAGGTCACATCATTATTAACTTATAATAGAGATAAGCAACACAACCACTGTATCCACAATAGCTCCCTGACTAATTAAAAAAGATTAGATGGGTATCTAGCAAATTGCAAAGTGAAGTGTTGGCCTCATTTACAACAATGACTCTGTGCCTCACAAAGGTATGGGCCATTGTAATCCTGTATTTTGTTTAGAACCATACCATGTTTCATAGAAGAAGAAAGACCCGATACTAGGCAGAGTTACTTCATTGCTCTGTCTTTTGGTAGAGGAATGTTTGTGACTGACTCTTATGTTAATAAATCTGTCTCTCAATGGATTCAGTCTTGTGGAATCCCAATTCACTATAATATGTTTTTCAGAGCAATAGGTTACAGTATCTGAGCTATAGTTTCTACAGAGTTCTTGATTCAAAACAATCAAGGGACGGCATATAATCTATTTACTACCAGTGGGATGACAGTGGGTTTATTTATTATTATGCATTATTTTTGTATATTTTTCATTGCCCTTTTTTCTTTATATAAAGATTGTGATGTGTGGACTTCAAATCCCAGAATTCCGCATGCTGCCCTGCAATATTAATCCAGCCATGCTTTAAGGTAGACTCTGCCTCTATTGAGCAAAGCATATCCTGAGGAATTTTGTGGCCTTTGGTTTGTGGCCTCCAGTAGATTTTAGTGGATCCTTCAGATCCCAAAGTTTTGTTAGGTGGAAATAACTGATTATGCTTTAGAAACTGATTGTGAATACCACTGTTTTTCTCTGAGAAGATCACAGTGTTTTTCATTCACCAGCCATTAAAAGTGTTGAGATTTTTCACAAAAGCAGAAAGAAAATTATATTAAGGAAATTGGGAGTTCTCAAGAATTGGTGCTAGCAGGCACAATTTTGTTAGGTAGAATAGTTGCAATCTTTCAGCAATTCTATCCCATGTCTCTCTGGGTAAAACAAATAACAGAAATGGAACAGGAGCAGGTTTAGTAAAAAATTTAAAAAAGTCTAAGTCTTTATAGGGGGCTAAAAGTAATTATTAAAATGCAAAATTAAGTTGTGATGTACAGACACATGAATATAGAAAAGATTTATTTTTTTTGCTCCAAGGCATGCTTTATAAGGTTTCTGTCAGGCAATTTTGTGTCTTTAAGTGATGATCCTGCTCTTTTAATAGATAATAGGACAAGAACATTTAGTTGCGATAAGGATTTTGTATTTTAGAATAGCTTTAGGGAAATTCACCAGCTGGCCAATTATTGGTTTGTTTGTTTTTTTAAAAGTCCCACAAAAACCTGCAGTTTCATTTAGGTCAGTTTAGATGTGATTTTTTTTTCCCCCAAAGGAGAAAAAGTTAAAATTACTGAGGACTTTTTAAACTTGCTTATTGCTCTTTTTCTTAGAATAGACATACATCGAAACATAAACAGATGGGCCAGATCTAATTGTCAGATGGGGTTTGAGTGCTTTCTGTCTGTGAATGACAAAAATATAAACCAGCATGTATTTATAGTTATCAAACCACACTTAGCATTGAGAAGGTGTATAATAAGCAGTGAATGTTGAAAGTTTTTTGAAAAGTTAGTCATTAAGTTTAATTCTATAACTTCTTCTACAGAAGAAGCTTAGTATGTACATGGATTCACATTTTATAGCTATAACTTCAATTAAGAGATTTCCATTAATATTTTCCAATATATGCACTTTTTATATTGTCTCCTCTACAGGGCTGAATTAAAATCCTGAGTGCTTTCAGATTAACAGATTACCAGAGTTGGAAGGGCCATCTAGTCATCTAGTTCAACCCCCATCCAAGCAGGAGACCCTACATCATTTCTGACAGATGGCAGTCCAATCTCTTCTTGAAAACTTCCAGTGATGAAACTCCCACAACTTCTGAAGGCAAGCTGTTCCATTGGTTGATTGTAGGGTTCAAGATAGATCATTAAATCAATACTAGCATTGTACAGAATGCCTAGGTATAAGAATGCAGTTAATTTAGGAATGGGAGTATAAGTTTTGATAAGAACTTTTGAGTCTCACAGGATCTATGCCCAATGAATATTTATACCTGCCACTTATTAATGATAATACAGTGTGAGCTGGTTTTCACTTGAGAATTCAAATTGCAATTTTAGAATCCGTCAGTTCTTAGAAACCCATAACAGGAAATAGTCAGTTGTTAATAAAGTTAACATAACAATAAAGTTGTTAGTTTCACTTCTAGGCCAACAGAAACCACACAAATCTGAAAATTTTTAACTAAACAGTTGCTGAGCTCTTCAAGAATATCATATATCCTGTTTTTGTATTTTTTTGTTTGTTTTTGTTTTTCCCTAGATCCTATGTTTGCAACATTGGGGTGAGTACCATCAGTAAAGTGATGATATCCAATTATATCTTTCAACTGCCCAGAAAAGGGAAGCTTCAGTTTGGTTTGGAGGCCATAGTGGTTTGAATGGGAGGAACTGTCTATGATCCAATCATACCAAGATTGAGATTCGGAGCTTCTCAATCCTCAATATTTCATCTCTGACCTTGGGTGAGATGGCACTTCTCTACTGGTGGTGCACAAATTAGAGATCCTGAATCACAGTTCCTATTCAACGAGCAGGTGGTAGCCATGCCAGGTAGGCCATGGAATATGGCAAAGAATAGAAATAGAAATAGAAATAGAAATAGAAATAGAAATAGAAATAGAAATAAACAGAACGGAACGGAACAGAATAGAATTATTTATTGGCCAAGTGTGATTGAACACACAGGCTGTAACAGCTCACAGTATACAGTACATATAAAGCTTCCTCTAGTGCACCATTTCCAGGATCAGGACTTATTCAGACAATCACTCATGCCCTTGGCACTTTATGGCTGGTCTAGTGCAACACTGTATGGACCTGCCCTGAAGATCACCCAGGTGCTTTAAATGAACCAGAATGCAATAACTGCTAGTTTGCTTCTGAGTGCAATTGAAGCTGCTGGTTGTTACCTATAAAGCTCTACATGGCATAAGTTATAGTATCTGGCTGGCTGATTCAATGTGATAGTATTATAAGCCCTAGGTTCTTTCAGTTAAACAATGCCATCCATAGACTTACCTGGACTACAATTTTCCTGCCCTTTGTAACAAGGTTCCCCCTAAAATCTGAATAACCCAACTTGCTGGTATTCTTCTCAGTACTTTGATAAGAATGACTTAAGCCTCCTTTTAAGCAAGGTTGTTTTCCTATGTTTCTACATGGTCTGTTATCCTTTCATCGCTACCCTTCTCTACTTCCTTGATTTTTTTTCTTCTTATTTTTTTCATGTTTCAAATAGTTTGTATAATGCTTAGAATCTGTGAGAGTTAAACAACACAGAAATTTAAATAATAACAATAATAGTCTAAGAAGATCCCATTGCAAGATTAATTGCACTATATAATGCTAATATACTATTAGAAAATAAAAGATGCATATGAATTTTGAAAGCAGATATTTTAAAGAAGACATGAATCAGAAATAAAGCACGTCTAGGTAATTCAGGATTACAAACAAAACATGCTTACAATTTATGACTGTAGCTCAATAGAAGAATACAAAGACAAAGGTAGCAACCCCCAACATCTCTAAGGAATCTTCTGACCTGAAACCTGGAAAAAAAAAACAGACAGCATTGGCAGTATTTGTCATGAATTATACAATACGGATGTTAAATCCCTGCATCTCCTATGAACGCTTGCTTATATTTTATTATTTTAATTCAAACATTATGCAGAGCAAAGTGCAAGACTCAACCAAATCTTATTTCCAAGAATGCATTTGAGTTTTGCATATAATTTAGAACATTATTTCAAATAAAAATATATTAAAAGTGTTTTAGGTGGTCTGTATAAATAACATTCTCAAGCTGAGGTGGCTTTTTTTAGTTAGAATTTATAGTAAAAATCAGAATCATGATTGCAGAATCAAGTCTCTCTCTCTCTCTTTCTCTCTCTCTCTCTCTCTCCCCATTTCTCTGTCTCTGCCTCTCCTCCATCTCTCTCTCTCCCCGTCTCTCTGTCCCTCTGTCTCTCTCTCTTCCTCGCTCCTTCCCTCCCTCCCTCTTTCTCATATGCAACCTTTTTTGATCAAATGGCTTTAACTAACTGAAATCTAGCTAACTATGTATTGTTTCTTACAGGCCAGCCAGTTAGCGTTAAAGTGTTTGCAAATAAAAAAAATATTGTTTTGCTGCAAGTAAAAAACAATATCTTTTATCTTTTCTTTAGAAGAATACTAACACTAACTTGTAGGTATTATTCAGTTTTGAAGCTAATATCTCTAAATAAACCTGCCATCTATTTTAATTCAGCAAATTTCCTTTTAGAATCTCTCTAAATGTACATTAGTGCCACTGCCTCCTCATGGAAATTAATTCCACAGGTTAATTATGCACTGTGTAGCTTACAACTTAACGGTCATGAAAGATAGTCAATAACTTACAAAGATAGTATAAAATGTTAGATACTGTATGCACTAAATGAATAAAACAATATAAATCATAACGATACAAGCAAAAAGGTTATAGTCATAAGTGGGAGGAGATAGGTAGTAAGAAGGATAAGAACAAGAAAAGTAACACAGTCAGTAAATAGTTTGACAGTGTTGTGGAAATTAGTTGTTTAGCAGAGTAATGGTATTCGGAAAAAAACTGTCCTTGTGTCTAGTTGTTCTGGAGTGCAGTACTCTAGTCTATAGCATCATTTTGAGGGTAGAAGTTGAAACAATTTATGTCCAGGATGTAAAGATGATCAACTAAAAATGATAATGTCGAGAATAATTTATATTGCTGTTTATTGAATACTTTTCATTTCAGGGAACTGTTATAGAATTACTCTTCTCACATAACTCTGTTGTAATATATTACTAGTTTCTCACTCGAGACACACATGACCAGGCTCAAATTAATATACTTTGGACACATTATGTGAAGATCTAGCTGTCTAGAGAAAGTTCTGGAAAGGTAAAAGAAAAAAGTAGAGAGGTAAAATGGAGACAGTTATAGTATAGATGGTATATCATTTGAAGACTGGAAGGACCAGGTTAGGGACAGATCATCTTGGATGAAATCTATGTGGTTGCTAAGAGACGACACTGAGTTGATGGCACATAATCAGTCAATCAGTAGTATACTGTATCCAGGAACATGTGTTATTTTTATAGAACTATTTCAAGAGTAATTTCATTTTGCTGCAGTTACCTTGGAAGTAGTTATAAGTTTGGATTAGCTTTTCTTTTTCCAGGTTTAGAATGACAAGCTATTCTAATCTATAACTTCTTTACCCAATAGAAGTATTTTTTCTCTTCAGATCTTTAATTTCTTTTCTGAGCACATTCGATCTTTGAAAAAAATAAAAAATGTTGAGCAATCCACAAAAATGGTTTTTTCTAGTTCTTAATATTAATATACAAGAATCCTTATCCAATTAACAAAGGTTGAAATTTAGTGCACTTTTTATAGTTTAAAATAACATGCCTTTGGATTAGACTGTGATATGTTATTTATTATTATTTTAACTCATTACATAATGATTTTTATGATTTTATTATGCTGCATAATTTATTCTATATGTATATTATTTAATGCCGAGTTTTCACTGTTTAGCCTATTTATTACCACCTCACCTCATATTTCAGTAAAATCAAAATGACTTTTGCCACTTTTTTGCAAAAGTCCAGTGGTTAGCACCATCAGTTTACTAAGGCAATTTAGCATAAAAATAATCTTTTAAAAAGCTAGGTTTCTACATATAAGTAAATAATTAGTTAATGACACAAGACAAGTAATATAACTCTCTTCACTCTTTTTTTTAAAGGATGTCTGTCAAAAGTCTGTCAAGAAATGAAAATTTTTCTTCATAATGTTCTATCACCCGTTAACCAGAATTGTGGAGCACTAATTTAATTCTAACATATTCAAACTGAATCTGAATGATTCTTTGAAAATATGCTGAAAGAAGTTATTTCATATTTGCTGGAAAATGCTCTATGACCTTTAAGGACTTTTCTGCTTTTAATTTGTAGATTGCATAATATTCCCCTGTTTTATATTTCTGAAGGACTCTTATGCCTGATGTACTAGAATTTTTAACAACCATTCAAAAATTAAATTATCCTCTACTTCCTTCCCACAGCTTCTGACATTAATACTTTTTATCACATTTTTAGCTGTTGCTGTTCTGACCATTAGAAGCAGCATTTCCTGTGAGAGCCAGCTGAACCTGACCTTGCCTGCCTTTAGACAGACATTAAAGATCTTTTTTTTCCACAGGCACAGGGTCTGGCAGTGATATGACCCATTGTATGGGTTATTTCTTCAGCACTTTATGTGTTTATAAAGCTCTTTTGGTTTATGTTTTTTCAGGTCCTTACATTATATGGTTATAAGGCAGTAATTATTGTTTTTAATGATTTACACCAATCTGAGGTCTGCACTGAAAGGGGAGTTGTATCAAAGAAGCAAGCAATTAATCAAATAAAAATCACGAACTTGGAAGCTACAATATACAGTACACCCTAACTCACCTTTGCATATCAGTTTATGAAGACAGATGAAAGGCAACCTGACAGATGTGACATGAATAATAATCCACAGACCTTTTTTTATCTACAAAATTCAACAATGAAACAGATTAAATATGTCATTTCGCTATTGGAATTTTCAGTTTTAAAAAACTGTTTTGGACTATGAAAATATTGTTATAAAATGTATGACACTAATAATTTGCTCACAATCTATTTAACTTCACAGTTATTTAAGACTGGTTTCATACCATTCCTTTATATATTTAATCTAGTTAAGGACTGTTTGACATCAGCATAAAAAGTTGTCACTATTCGAACTTAAAGGTTCTATTGATGAATAGCCTACCCAGCTCAATTGAATGTATAAATTCAACTCAATCTCTTTGTAAATTAATTTTTTGCTTCTTATGTTTTAAAATTTTTTTTTGAAGGACCTTCAAAATTATGATCCATGTTGCACCTGAATTTCTCCTGATTATCCCCCATATGCAAACAAACCTGTCTTAACAGTACACACAAGGAATGAAAAGGAAGAACAAAATGCTTTCTTTTGCTGAAGAATAGTTGGGCTGATCAAATCAAAAATTTCCTACTCAAGGAATGGGTATAAGAAATGGAATATGTATAAGAAAACCCTAGGAACAGAATAGGAGTTCAATAGCATCCCTTTGAGGATATTTCTTGGAAACTGAATAGAAGTATTTACTTTGAAGCTGGAGGAAAGTTGAAGGCAATAAATAGGATCATGATGTCTATCAACTATTGATACATTTACATCACACACTTATCACACACACACACACACATGCACACACAGAGGGAGATACTAATACACCACAAGCATCATACTGACAAATTGTAGTTATGTAGAGAGGTAGAGAAGGAATATAGGAGATTCCATAGTCATAATTCCTTAGGAGATATGTTTAAATACAACCTTTATCTTAGTTATTACAAAATAGTTATAAATACAGCTGAAAATATGACTGTAAGCAAGCACACAATAAATGTATATTTATATAAAAATAGCACTGCAATTAGGGCATCACTGCAATCCCTTGTTCTTTGGAAATAAATTCCATTTAAAAACCTACTTCTGACTACATAGGTTAAACTTGTAGCACAGTAAGCTTTTACAAAAGATCATCAGCCAACTGAAATGTCAAATATAATTTTGCATTAGAACTCTAAGAAATGTTCCAGAAAAGTATTGGGTTGGTTTTTTAATCACATGAAGTAGGGAGCCCATCAAAACAAAATAAAGTAGTATACAGCCTGGATTTTATTGCCTTTCAAAGTAATTAATTTGATGTATGCTAATCTGTATTAAATATTTCAAACATTATCATAGCCTTTGCTCACCCAAGCAAAAGGAGGTATAGTGCTCCTTTTAAAAGGGAAAGCCAGTCCTATTATGAGGTTCTTTTATGTTGCATCTTCACTGCATCATGTCAAGAGACAGTTCTGTTGATGGTGGCATGACTTCAACAGGAAAATTTATACTAAATTATTTTAGGACTACTACAATCATTTCTTTGGGGTATTTTTCTCAGCCAAAGTAAGATTTTCTCTGCTCTCGGTATCTTGTTAATCTTCCATAAATGTTTTCTTTTTAAAGTACTCAGTTTATGCCTTCAGATGTAAACAATGCTAATCATATTTGCTATTAACAACCTATCTTCTTTATGGTTTTTGTTTATTATGCCACTAAATAACATTCTCAGGCTGAACTTGCCTTCTTCATTTTGTATATAAATCAGAAAAGCATGTGGCACAGAAGATTACAGGTTTTTGCTTCCATAACTTTTAGTGATTAGCATTTTGGTCTTTTTCATGCATCTGTGTCCTCATAAAATATGGTTTTTATTTTATAAGGAGATATATGCATGATATGAAAGAGACAACAAAGGTTGATAGGGCAAACAATAAAGCAGCCTGTAACCCAAGAAAAGAAAGTAAACTTGAACAGTTTCCAAACCATCTTTTTTTCTGCCTACAAAATGCAATGCTGCACTTCTAATATGTAATTAAGACTATATTTTCACTTGAAAAATTGAGCTTTCCTAGGTGCTGAAAGAGGGGAACACAGTTTTCATGATTGCCTTATTGTGGAAATCAAATACAAAATAGATTTAACTCCCTCTCTTCTCAAAATTGATCAAAGAAATATTCCCCTCCAGAATTACTGCATTTTCTTTAGTGGTGATTCCTAAAGTTATTTAAAAATCCTGGCTCTCTGTTAAAATAAAAAAATACAAGCTTTCTTACAAGCTCATAACATAATTAGGTGGAACTGAGATACAAAGCACTGTGGAAAAGATGTGATGGCAATGGTGGTAAAAGGCAACCCTCCCTCAGCTACATTCACTAACAAATCCCTAAGATAGCAATAGCACTTTGACTTATATACAGTGCTTTACAGCCCTTTCTAAGTAGTTTACAAAGTCAGGATATTGTCTGCCACATTCTCCACATAAAGATGGAAGGCTGAGTCAACCTTGAGTTTGGTGAGATTCAAACTGCCAAATTGCAGGCATTTGAGCAGTCAGCAGAAGTAGCCTGCAAAACTTCATTCTAACCACTGTGCTTCCGTGGCTCATAAGATGCTATCCCTCCCCACATTTGAGTTATTGAAAATGCCTTTGTAGCAATTGCAACAAGCAGAATCAACCCTGAGTGATGACAGGGAGAAGAATCAGTCAGGAACATCTGGGCCAGTAAACCAAATTGTTTCTCTTCAGTGTCATTGTCTCACACAGATAGTATGGCTAGTACGGTTGATTGAATAGGAAATACTAAATGTTAGTATGATCACATGGATTGGTTTATCTAAAATATTCCAATGTCACATTGTAATTTCTAATAAGTTTGCTTTTTTCTTTGTTTTGCCTTTTCCTTTCTTCACCTTGCAATATAGGAGGCCCAAGGCATATAAGCTACAATTCTGCTTCTACTCATAGTCACTTAGAAAAGTATTAAAGCTTTCTAGTATATGCTGTATTACTGTTTGTATGCAAATAAAATTGTGTTTATCTTTAATGTGATTTGGTGCTTTAGGTTTTTGGTCACAACATGACACAAGCCTAATCAACAAACAAGCTAAGATCTTACAAATAAAAGACGCAAAGGGTGTATAAATTGGAAGGATTGTAATTGATCATCTGCTAAATGTAATAGTCCACCAAATGTTGCCATTAGCCATATTTCCTCACACTCCTCAATTTCTGGAATAGATAGTTGGCAAGGGCAATTTTCAACTCTATGATTCTCTCTACTCCATGGTTCACACAAGAGTTTCAGGAAATCAAGAAGAAGAGTTGTCTAGAGTATCAGTGCTGAAAAATGAAGGGAAAATATGACATATTCTGCCCTATACCTGGCTGTTAGAATGTCAAAATGGAAATTATTTCTCTACCCTACCTTGTTTATGAATATTGCAGACTTTCAAAATGACTCAGACTCTTTTATGAAATAATATCTAAGAAAAACTGCTCTGAGGCTGTAGTAATTTATTTGAAAACAAATTGCTCTAAATTCAGGACAGAATTCATTAAGGTGATCAGAACAATATTATACCTTATGACATGTGAAGTCCAAAGAAGTGGACTAAGTCTCTGTAGAAAGAGCTCAGCCACTATCAGGCTAGATATCTCCCCTGCCTGACTTGTTCAAGTTGCCAGAGACAAAGAAGATGCCTGGATTTGAAGAATAGTAGATGCTTCTTTGAGAGAGTGAGTTGTCTCACAGTAAGGTATACTTCCCAATAAGCCTTGCTTTCTCCAGAGCTACTCTGCCTCTAAACTTCTCTTTTAAGGAAAGATTGTTGACTAGTTGACAGGAGTTAAACTACAGAACATTGTTGTAAAAAAAGTTGTGGAGCCTTTTAATTCAGGTTTCAGGGCTGGAAAATAATTGAAATTGCTTTGATTATTCCTATTGATGACCTACATCCAGAAAGTACAACCTTTCTAATCCAGATCTCTCAGTAGCATTTAGTAATACATTAATACTTCCCAACAGTACATGAAACTCTTAACATACCATTACAGCTTCTAAACAATCCTTCTAGATTGATAAGACATGCAAACCTTATGTTAAAAACCAATTTATGCAGATTTTCAGTGTTGTTATTTTTTATCATAGTACAAGATTTTGATTTGGGGAATCGTGTAGTGGTAAAGGAATACCATCAGCCTCCCACTGACCTGTTTATTCCCATAGGGCGGGCCTCCTTGGGGTTTCATTGTCAGGATGGTGTTGTCTGGCAGCTCCAAGGGTTCAAGCCTTCTCTGTGGGGGCACCCTCCCTTTGGAACAAATTGCCCCCGGAGATCCAGACCATCATGGACCTGCGGACCT
>JAEANM010020485.1:0-12091 GCA_017656035.1 Myanophis thanlyinensis
GTGAGGGTGTGTAGTTCTGTTCTCAGGTGGTCTTTGTCAGCTAGGCGTTTGGTTCTGGAGATGAGGGTTTTGGCTACAGAGTTGATCTGTGCATGGTGATGATGGGATTGTGCATTTAGGTAGCAGTTGGTATGTGTTTTTTTCTGGTAGATGGTATGTCCTAGGGAGCCATTGGTTTTTTTTTGTAAATTAGAACATCCAGGAAGGGAAGTTTATATCTATAGTTCCATTTATGAAAACTTCACTTCCTCTTAATCTATATTTTTTGAGTTATAAACAGAAAGGTTTCCACATCTGAGTTACATATCTTTTTGTCAATATATAACCCATTTTTATTTTATTATACAATGGCCATTGCATTTTTGGCCTTCATTTGTTTCTATTTCCTAGCCATTTATAAAATAATTCCCATACTAAATAGTATTGTCACTCCTCTTTGTCGTTTATTTCCATTGTTAATTTAACCATCTCTGCACAATCTAAAATTTTCTTTATTACGTTTTGTTCTGTGGGTATCTCCTCTTTTTTCCAATATTGTGCATATGTAATCCTTGTCGCCGTTAGTATATGTATCATTAAATATCCAATTTTTTTATTATATTTTTCCAGGAGTATAGCTAACAGAAAAAAACTCTGGTTTTAAATCTACATGTTGTGTGGTTATCTTTTCAAGCCATCCTTTTAGCCTTAACCAATACTATTTAGCCTCCGGACAGGTCCACCGCATGTGATAGTATGTTCCCTGTGCCTCTTTGCATTTCCAACATCTTGAGGATAAATTTGGATACATTTTTGCTAACCTAGCTGGTGCTAAATTCCACATATAGAACAACTTATACAGGTTTTCTTTGTATGCTGTCACTAACATTAATTTGTAATTTCTTTCCCTTAGCCATTTTCTAGTTCTATAGAATATCCAAAATTTTGGGCCCAATCTATCATTGTTTCTTTCGCCATCTCTTCTTCCATTTCAAAATTTATTAAGTAATTATAAATCTTTTTTATCAATTTGTCTTCCATCCTGAGGAGTATTTTGTCAAGTGCTTGGAGTTCATTGTAAAATCCAAATTGTTCTGCATCTTTTTTGTATCTTGTTTTGATCAACAAATATGGCCACCAATCTAAGTATTGGTTTCTTAGTTCCTCATTAGTCTTTAATTCTCCTTGCTTGGATAGAACATCTTTATATCTTACTATCTTTTCCAGGTTTAGTGTATTTGGGTATACTAGTGCCTCTATTGTTGATAACCAAATTGGGATATTCATATAGTGTTGCTGTTTAGTCTTTTCCCAGATTGCAGTTAAGGAGTTCCTTATGTAGTGTCTTCAGAAGTACCCATGTGTTTTACTTTTCTCATCCCACAGAAAGGCATGCCATCCTATTTGCAAATCATGTCCTTCTAATATCAATATTCTTTTATTTGTTAATCTTATCCAATCTTTCATCCATGTCAATGTAGCTGCCTGGTACTATGTTTCCCATTATGGTACTCCAAAACTTCCTTTGTTTTTGTAATCTTGAAATATTTTCATTTTGATTCTTGTTTTTTTCCTTGCCAAATGTATTTTAAAGTTATTTTATTTAGATCTTTAAAAAAGGTTTTCTTTAATTTTATTGATATTGTCTGAAATAGGAATAATGGCCTTGGTAGAATGTTCATTTTGATTACTGAAATCCTTCCCAGTAGTGACAGTTGTAGATTACTCCATGATTCTAAGTCTAACCTAATTTGTGGTAAAAATTTATTGTAGTTATCTGCTGCATCTAGCTGTAAGCCATATTTCCAAGTATTTTATTTTTTTAGTTGTCCAGATGGCCAACTGCTCTGTCAGTTCCATTTTCTGTTTATTTGTAAGGTTTTCAGTATTTCAGTTTTTCCCCGGTTTATTTTCAACCCTGCTACTTCCCCATATTCTCCAATTGTTTTCATTAGTTTGGATCCATCCTCTAAAGGTTCTTCTATGATGAACACCTAATCATCTGCAAATGCTTGCACTTTATATTTTTCTTTTTTTTAATTTCCTTATCTTCCCTAATTTTTCTGAGCAGGATTTCTATTGTCAAAATAAATAACAATGGGGAAAGTGGGCATCCTTGTCTTGTACCTTTTCTTATATTGAAGCAATTTGTTGTCTCTCCATTTATTATCACTCTGGCTGTTTGTCTGTTATATATTGTCTGGATCATTGTTATAAAGTTTGCCCCAAAGTCCATGTTTTCTAATTGTTGAATTATGGCTTGCCAGTTCAAATTGTCAAATGCTTTTTGTGCGTCTAAAAAGAACAATGCTAATGGTTTTTCGGGGTGCGTTTCATAATATTCCAAAACATCTAAGATTATCCTTATATTGTTTCTCAGTTGTCTTTTTGGCAGAAAGCCATTTTGATCAGTATGTATGAATTCACTTAAATAGATTTTCAATCTCTCAGCCATTATAGAGGCGAGTATTTTATAATCCACATTTAAAAGTGATATTGGCCTATAATTTCTAATTTGTTGTGGATCTAGCCCCTCCTTTGGGATCAATGTAATAAATGCTTCTGTCCATGAGGCAGGGGTCAGCCTCCAAGGTTCTTCAGCTAACACGCACCCTTACCGGCTGCCATAGTAACAGGGGGAGGGGGGAGCTAAGAGATATGGGGAGGGGGAAGAGTGCTGGTGTGAGCGGCCCTTGCATTTTTTAAGCAGGATGTTTACACATGTTCAAGGCCAACTGTCCTGGAGAAATAATGGTCACCATCACCTGCAGATGCCTGCCTCATGACCTTTTGAGAACTATGGATTGAATGGACTTCGTCAAATTATGGGGGGAGGGTTTAGGGAATTCTTTGATATGTCTAATTTTGTGCACTTTATTCAGACCTTGCTTTTGCTTTCTTTGCATTCAGCCATATCTCAGTAAAAGCTATCTGTTTTCAACAACAATGGATTCAGGGTTTTCATTTCTTGGGGTATGACTGAGGCAGAGCTGACATTAAGCAAGGTCTGCAATACCAGCCAACCAGGAGATAACTTCTACCGTGGGGGCTGTGCACAGAATGTCGAACCAGGGGAGCGACCAAGAAGACATGGGAGCTAAGGGGTCGACCTCTCCTACTCCTTGCCTATACCAAGAGGAGATTGAAAGCCTGGGAGAGCTGAACCTGGAAGAGAGGGCAGTACGATCAAAACCGAGATGGTCCTTTGGAGTGGGACGCCTTGAAGAGCCCTATGAACCTCACCCAGGAGTGACGGTAAGCAGACACTGACGTGGAGGGGGCCCTGGGCTAGATACTGACCAAGAAGATCTCATGATGACCCAAGCCCTGCAACTTTTGCATGAGGCATTAGAAAGCCGAAAAGCTCGAGAAGCAGCAGCAGCTTGAATGGAAGCCAGTAGCTGAAGAATTTGAGCAAGCAACGAGGGGGTGGAAGCTGCTGAATTTCAGGCAGAGATCCCAGCCCAGCAAATGCCAGCAGCAAGACCCATCTCAGCTGCAGTGGCCACAGCTCAAGCCCCCCCAGTGGGGGGGAGGGATCCACCAAAGGCGCCGAATTCCAAAGATTCCTTTGCTGGCAGTGAAATACAGAGGGGATCCCAAATCTCTGGGGGTTTTCCTAGCCCAAGTTTACACTTATATGGAAGAGTATGGAGAAGATTTTACCAGTGAAGCTGCCAAAGTGAGACATGTTACCATGGCCCTGGAAGGGCAAGCAGAAGTCTGGATGACCTCCCTCCACAATGATGATGACCCCCAATTGAGAAATTTCAATCAATTTATGACAGCCCTCTGCAATTGCTTCCAAGATCCCCTGGCGGAACAGAATGAAAGCCAAAAACAGAATGAAAACCATAACCCAAGGGCATAGGTCAGTGGCTGAATATACACAGGAATTTCAGAGCCTGGTGCATGGCTGGTCTGAAGTAGCCCTGGTAGAATGCGATAAGGATGGGCTGAATGATGACATCTATAGTAGGTGTGTGGCCCGGGGAGCTCCCCGAGATCTCCAACGCTGGAATGTCCTGGCCGGGGAGGTAGAACTCGACCAAGCGAGAGATCGTGATCGAGGAAGCCGCAAATGGAACCAGTCTTCCTTCTCTGCCCCAAGAAAAACCCCAAGAGCCCAAAAGAGTGTTCTGACCACCAGATCAAAGACCACAGCTTGTTTCAAGTGTGGGAAAGAGGGACATTGGGCCGCTGATTGCTTCAGCAAAACCACCTCGAGGCCGACCACCGCAGGCCCAGAAAAGGCAAAAGACAACCAGCCAAGCCTTGTGAAACAGCGCTTAAAGGAGTGGAAGTCGGAGAGTTCGCCCCTCCCAGCCAGGAGGAACTGGGAATTCCGACCACTGTGGGGGAAGATGAATCAGACTCTGATGATGACTTTGGGGTAAGTAAACATGCGGTGCCCCTCACCATCTCAGTAGAATTGCAGGCACCTTCTTCCACCTCTCAGGGGGAAATGCTGGCCCTTTTGGATTCTGGGTGTACTAGATGTGTAATTAGCCCCGAAGTAGTAGAAAAATTGGGGTTGAGGCTGAGAACCTTGAAAACACCCATTGCCTTTTGCCAGTTAGACAGATCAGTGGCCGGGGGAGGACCAGCTCATTTTGCTACAGAACCAATTGAGATGTGGATGGGAGATCACCATGAAATTTTGAGTTTTGTTGTGGCCCCAGGAATGGACCGGCCCCTTATACTTGGATTGCCCTGGTTACGGAAATGGAACCCCCATGTAAACTGGAGGAAAGGATTGTTGTTGATTCATTCCACGCCTCCAGCAGGAGGGAATAGACCCACAACCCCACGAGCCAAATGTTCGGTGAAAATGGTGGCCATCTAAACAAACACATCGAAGGATAGGAAAAAATTCCAAAAGAATATTGGGATCTGAGAGAGGTCTTCAGCGAAATGGGGTCGGACCAATTCCCACCTCACCATCCCACAGACTGCAGCATAGAGATTCTCCCAGGTGTGAAACTTCCCAAACGCAAGATGTATGCCATGACCCTGTGAGAATTGGAAGAATTACGTCTTTTCTTTGATAAAAACCTGAACCGAGGTTTCATTCAACCCACAAGACCACGCGTGGCGGCTCCAGTACTATTCGATGAAAAAAAAGATGGCTCTCTCCATCTCATGGTTGACTATATGAACCTCAACTGCTTATGTGTAGAATATGTGTACCCCCTTCCACTTATGAAGGACATGTTGGCCAACCTGGCAAAAGGCAAAATATTTACCAAATTGGACTTAAGAGAAGCCTACTACCAGGTCTGCATAAAGGAAGGGGATGAATGGAAAACAGTGTTTAATTGCCCACTGGGATGCTACCAATTCAAGGTACTGCTGTTTGGACTACAGGGAGCCCCTGCAGTCTTTATGCAACTGATTAACGATGTGCTGCATGAGCATCTATACAAGGGAGTTCGAGTCTACCT
The DNA here is from genome assembly GCA_017656035.1 of Myanophis thanlyinensis. Lineage (NCBI taxonomy): Eukaryota > Metazoa > Chordata > Lepidosauria > Squamata > Homalopsidae > Myanophis > Myanophis thanlyinensis. Next base: position 5,424 of record JAEANM010020485.1, read on the forward strand.
CGATGATATCCTCATCTACACTGAAACCATGGAGGAACACATCAACCTTGTGCAAATGGTTTTGAAGAAACTCAGAGCCACGGACCTATATGCTAAATTCTCCAAATGCGAGTTTCATCAGAATAGGATTGATTATCTGGGTTATCACATATCACACGACGGCATAGAAATGGACCCAGAAAAAGTAAGAGCAGTCCTAGAATGGGCTCCCCCATGCACTAGGAAACAACTACAGAGTTTCCTGGGTTTCGCTAACTTTTACAGACAATTTATTCCCTTGTTTGCCAAAATTGCACTACCAATCACAAATCTATTGAAGACAAAAGGTGAAGACAAACCTAAATCCAGTCAGCCCTTGAACTGGACAATGGAATTTCAAGCTGCTTTTGAGAAGTTGAAAAAGCTGTTCGCAGATGAACCAGCTGAACCTCAAGCATCCAAATCCTGAAAACCCTTTTGTCATCCAAGCCGATGCAAGTGATGTGGCAGTGGGTGCCGTCCTCTTACAAGCAAATGCCGCAGGAGACCTACAGCCTTGTGCCTATACATCCAGGAAGCTTACCGAAACTGAGAGGAGATGGGCTATATGGGAGAAGGAAGCTTTTGCTGTCCGGTGGGCCCTTCTTACTTGGAGACATTTCTTCGAAGGGGCAAAACATCCATTTGAAGTATGGAGTGACCATAAGAACCTGGAGGCCTTGAAAACACCTCGTAAACTTACTCCAAAACAAGTTCGGTTGGCACAACACTTCAACAGATTCAATTTTTCTCTCCGATATATCCCTGGTGGAAAGAACTTTATGGCTGATGCCTTGTCACGACTACCCCAGTACAACAGCAATCGACTTGAGATCATTGGACCGGTGATCCCCTCCAAACAACTGGCAGTTCCAGTAGTCACCAGAGCCCAGAAAAAGTCAACCATCGGCATTCCCACCGACCTGAATAAAGAGGTACAGGCAGCTCTAGATACCAACGACTGGTTTCTGTCACACAAAGATGAATGCACCTTGAAGGATGGGCTAGCCTGGATAGGTGCCAAAATGTATGTCCCTGCCATCCTCAGATAAGCCATATTGGAGCAGGCTCATGATTCAAAAACCGCAGGTCACATAAAGACCCTACATCTCGTAAAAAGGCAGTTTTACTGGCCTTCACTTAAAAAAGACATTGAGGCTTATGTAGCCAGTTGTCCTATTTGTGCCTCTGCTAAGAGACCCCCAGGAAAACCAGTGGGCCTGCTTCAAAACGTGGCAAGACCGATGGCCCCCTGGAAAGAGATTTCCATGGACTTTATTGTTGAGTTACTCAAAAGTGGAGGAAATAGTCTTTTGGGTAGTCACAGACCTTTTCTCCAAACAAGTGCACTTCGTACCTTGCACCAAGATCCCCTTGGCCAAAACGTTCACTAAACTGTTCATCCAACATGTGTACTGTCCACATGGTGTACCCGAACGAATAATCTCAGATCGTGGAGTACAGTTCACATCTCAGTTTTGGCAAGAATTCCTGAAGCTAATTGGCTCCCCCCAAGGATTAAGCTCTGCCCATCATCCGCAAACTAATGGGGCTTGTGAGAGGACTAACTCCATTTTGGAACAATATTTTCAATGCTAAGTCAATTATCAGCAAGACAACTGGGCGGAGTTACTCCCGTTTGCAGAAGTGGCTTATAATAATTCTGTCCATAGCAGCACTGGTTTTACACCATTTAAAGTTGCCTGAGGCTTAGACTTTGTACCAATCCCTGAACTACCCCACAAGAACCCCACAACCCCATTGCTAGCGGAATGGATCACTCAACTTCAACATAACTGGCCCGTTACTCATAAAGCACTTGACAACGCACATCAAGCCCACAAGAAACAAGCCAACAAGAAGAGGGCTCCTCCAAAGGAATTCAAAGTGGGAGACAGAGTTTTTTATCAACTAAACATTTAAAGACTACTCAAAAATCTAAGAAATTGGGCCCTAAATATGTAGGTCCCTTCCCCATACTAAAACACATCAACCCTGTCTCAGTTCAATTGCAACTGCCAAAGTCCTTGAGACGCATTCACCCTGTTTCATGTTAATCTACTTAAACATGAACACACATCCGACTTATGTCCTCCCAAACCCGACCCTCCGGTTCCCCTTCTCATTGAGGGAGAACATTTCGACGTTAAGGAAATTTTAGATTCCCAAAAACAGAGAGGGAAAATACAATATTTAGTAGCTTAGAAACACTTTCCACTTTCCCAAACTGAATGGGTAGATGCTCGTCATGTCCAAGCTCCCAAATTACTCCATGAATTTCATTCCAAGTACCCTGATAAACCGTAATACTGTATGTGTCCTCTGTATATTTCACACCATTGTCTTTTATTTTCCAGGACTGACATCCCTGTTGCAGGGGACCGAATGTCAGCCTCCAAGGTTCTTCAGCTAACGCGCCCCCTATACCGGCTGCCATAGTAACGGGGGAAGGGGGAGCTGGGAGATATGGGGAGGGGGAAGAGTGCTGGTGTGAGAGGCCCTTGAATTTTTTAAGCAGGATGTTTACACATGTTCAAGGCCAACCGTCCCGGAGAAGTAATGGTCACCATCACTTGCAGATGCCTGCCTCGTGACCTTTTGAGAACTATGGATTGGATGGACTTCGTCAAATTATGGGGGGAGGGTTTGGGGAATTCTTTGATATGTCTAATTTTGCGTGCTTTATTCAGACCTTGCTTTTGCTTTCTTTGCATTCAGCCATATCTCAGTAAAAGCTACCTGTTTTCAACAACAATGGATTCAGTGTTTTCATTTCTTGGGGTATGACTGAGGTGACAGCAGGTATTTTAGCTTTTAAAAGTACTTCATTGTATACTTCCAGCAGTAGTGGTCCTATTGTTTCTTGTAGTTTTTTATATAACTCTGCTAGTATTCCATCTGGTCTGGGAGTTTTGTTGTTTTTTTTTTGCTTTTTAATTGCCTCCATCAGTTCTGGCCTTGCCTTACTGCTTCTGGAATTTTAGGTAATTTTTGCTCCTCTATATATTGTCTTGTTGTCTCTACTGGTATATCTGTCTGGCTATATAGATTTTGGAAATATTCTTGAATTATTTGTTTTTTCCCTTCACTATTGTGGTGTATTAATCCCTTTTCATCCATCGAAGTGTGTATTGCCCTTTTTTCTTTCTCTTTTTTCAGTTTGTATGTGAGCCATCTGCCCAGTTTGTTTGCATTTAAAAAAAAATTGTTTTTCATTTTTATTTTTTGTGCCATCTCCTCCTGAAGTGTTAAGTTTAATTTGTGTTTTTTAAACTCGATTTTACCTTTTATCTCATTTTTGGGGGGATACTGTTGTAATTCTGTTTCTAAATCTTTTATCTCATCTTGCAGTATCTTTTGTTCCTGTCTCTTATTCTTGTTTCTTCTTATTATATATGAAATTGCTAGTCCACTGATATATGCCTTTGCTGTATCCCATATTGTTTGGAGTGATGTGTCTTCTCTCCTGTTTTCATTAAATAATAGTTCTATTTCTCTTCCTATCTTAAAAATAAGATCTTTATCTTTTAGAATGCTTTCGTTTAGCATCCATCTTGCTTGCTTTCTCTGACCCTTCCATCTTATAGTTATTGGATTGTGGTCTAACCATGTATTTGGTTCTATTCCTATTTCCTGTATGTCTGTACTTATCTCCGGGGTTGTACACACCATATCTATTCTGGACCAGGAGTGATGTTTATTTGAATAGAATCTATATTGTATGGTCTTTGGGTTAAATTCCCTCCAAATGTCTTGTAGGCCTAGTTCATGTGTCATTGTGAAAAGGGGGTTTGGCAGTGTCTTCCTTTGTTTTTTATTTCTTACATTGGTTCTGTGGTCCATTTTGCTGTCTACAATTGAATTGAGATCTCCCATCAAGCATATATGTGTGTAATCTAGTTCAACAATATTTTTGTGTAGCTTTTGATAAAATTTCTTCTGCCTATTATTAGGTGCGTATACTGCGACAAAGAGGGTCTGTTTCTGATTTATTAAGGCTTCCACCATTAAAATTCTTCCTTCCTCATCTGCGTAAATTTGTATAGACTTGAACAATTCTTTTATATATATTACTACTCCTCTTTTCTTTTGATTAGCTAACAATGTGTATATTTTCCTGATTTTTGGGTATTCCAATAATTTATATTGCTGTTTATTAATATGGACTTCTTGAAGGCATATTATCTCTATTTTTAAATGTTGGATTTTTAAAAAAGATTTTATTTCTTTTACTGGGTGAGTTTAATTTATTGATATTTATGGACATCATCCTGATTTCTCCTTCCATCTTTTATTTGTATATCGGTCTTGCTCTTCTGGTAGTTCTTATTTCCCTCTGGTCTTTGACTCTTACTCCTTCTTGCTCTATTCTCTCCCTTTTCCCTTTCTCTCTTTGCACTTGATCCATCTCCACTTGTGGGCACCTCTTGGGTTCCGGTCTCCACCTCTTCTTTACTGTTCTGGTCCTCCTCTATTATCAGTTACTATCAAAAAATTCCTGTGCTCTTATCGTAGTATCAATTCTTATTTTCTTTTCCTGCCATGAGACCAGAATCCCTTCTGGCAGTAACCATCTGAAAGGCATGTTGTATTTAATTAACTGTGAGGTCAAGAACTGGTATTGCCATCTTTGTTCTCTCACCCTTCTGGGTATTTATTTCAGTATTACAATTTCATAGCCTTTATATTTTAAAATTTCTTCTCTGGATTTCTTAAATACTTTTTCACAGAATAATTTTTTTGCAAATCTCACGTGGATCTCTCTCGGTGATTTATTTCTTCAAGTGTAGCTCATGTGAATTCTATACATTTCGTCTATCTCTCTTGTAATTTCTCTTTCTTCCAGTTGTAAGAGTTTTGCTAGAAGTTTTATCAGCAATTCTGCAAGGTCTTCTTTTTCTTCCACTACATTTTCTAATCTTAAATAGTATGCTGCCTTTTCGACCTCCAGATAAGTTTATTTATTATTACATATATATTATTATATTACACTCAGGGCAGTGTACAATCATCTAAAAATAGACTTAAAATATACAATAAAATATTTATACAAAATACAAAAAAATAAAATATAAATTAAATGTTTAACAATTTAAATTATAAAAAAATTAAAATTAAAATTTTTTTTAAAAGCCCAATCAACCCCAAAATTAATGTTCTGCCAGACTGGCCTGTTGGAACAAATGGGTCTTTAATGCGCGCCGGAAGGTCCGCAGGTCTGTAATGGTCCAGATCTCCGGGGGCAATTTGTTCCAAAGGGAGGGTGCCCCCACAGAGAAGGCTCAAACCCTCAGAGCTGCCAGATGACAACGTCCAGGCAATGGGACCACAAGGAGGCCCGCCCTGTGGGAATCTACTGGGCGGTGGGAGGCTGATGGTGGCAACAGGCGGTCCCGTAAGTACCCGGGTCCCAAGCCATGGAGTGCTTTGAAGGTAAGAACCAACACCTTGAATTGCACCTGGAAGGCCACACGGAGCCAATGTAGCTCACGCAGGAGAGGTGTAATATGGGAGCTCCGAGGAGCCCCCAAAATCACCCATGTGGCTACATTCTGCACCAACTGCAGCCTCCAGATGCTCTTCAAGGGGAGCCTGATGTAGAGAGCATTGCCATAGTCAAGGTGGGAGACAATGAGGGCAGAAGTGACTGTGTGAAGAGCGCCCTGATCCAGAAATGGTCGCAACTGGAAGATCCTTCGGACCTGATAAAATGCCCCACTGGAGACAGCTGCAATCTGATCTTCTAATGACAGCCGTACATCCAGGAGGATACCCAGATTGCGAGCCCCTTCCATGGGGGTCAAAATTTCTCCCCCCACAGCCAGCAATGGAACAAGCTGGCTGCATCTGGGCGCCGGAAACCACAGCCACTCAGTTTTGGTCGGGTTGAACTGGAGCCTGTTTCGACCCATCCAACTCCACACGATCTCCAGGAACTGGTTCATCACTTCGATGGCTTCGTTGGGGTGGCCTGGGGTGGAGATGTACAGCTGAGTATCATTAGCATACTGATGAAAATCCACCCCAAAGCCACAGATGATCTCAGCCAGTGGCTTTACATAGATGTTGAACAGTAGGGGCGAGAGCACCGACCCCTGAGACACCCCATATATTAAGGGCCTTGAGGCTGACCTCTGCCCCCCTGCCAACACAAATTGCAAACAATTGAAGAAGGAGAACTGCTGTAATATGGTGACTCCCACTCCCAACCCCCACAATCGCTGCAACAAGATACTGTGGTGAACTGTATCAAAACTGCTGAGAGGTCTAATAGGACCAGGCCAGAGGAATAACCCCTGTCCCATGCCTTCCAGAGATCATCCACCAATGTGACCAAAGCTGTCTCTGTGCTGTATCTGGGCCTGAAACCTGATTGTAGAGGATCAAGATACATTGCTTCATCCTGGTGCTGAGGAAGCTGTCGCGCTACCACACTCTCAACAACCTTTGCCATAAATCGAAGATTGGAGACCGACTGATAATTAAACAGCAATGTTGGATCCAGGGATGGCTTCTTGAGGAGAGGTCTCACCACCACCTCTTTCATAATAATAATTTTTATTTATTTTATATACACCTCCATAACCCTCCCCCCACTTCCCAGAGCTATACCCAGGGTTACATGAAAAGCAAACTTAACCTAAAAAAAA
>JAEANM010020486.1:0-12091 GCA_017656035.1 Myanophis thanlyinensis
GGATGTTGGCTATTTTTTGGTCAGTGCCGAAGGCTGTCCTGATATTGTGTTTGTGGAGAATTTTGCTGATTTTGTCCTTCATTATTTTCCTGGCTATAGTTTGGCATCATCTGTTGTAGATGGAATGCAGTTCAGGGAGCTTGGTGCGGATGATGCGCTCTGCTTTGCACACCACCCTCTGTAGAGCTTGCCTGTCCTGCATGGTGCTGTTTCCAAACCACATAGTGATGTTGTCCATCAGTATGCTTTCTATTGTGCAGGAGTAGAAGTTTCAGAGCACTCTTGGGGGCAGTCTGAAGTCTCTCAGTTGTTTAAGATGGTATAGACATTGCCAGGCCTTTCTCACCATGGTGTCAATGTGTTGGGTCATTTCAGGTTCTGTGAGATGTGGACACCTAGGTATTTGAAGCAGTCCACTCTCTCCACTGGGCTTTTGTTGATGATGGGGATCTGGTATGTCCTTTTCTGCTTTGTGCTGTAGTCCACTATCAGCTCCTTTGTCTTGTTGATGTTGAGGAGGAGGTTGTTTTTCTGACACCAGCTCTCCAGGTTCTAATCTCATCTAGATAGGCTGTCTCATTGTTGTCAGAGATCAGGTCCACCACAACGGTGTCATCAGGAAATTTGATGATGGTGGTGGAGTCTGTAGTGGCCGTGCAGTCATACGTGTATAGGGAGTATAGCAGGGGGCTCAGAACACAGCCCTGTGTTGAGGGTGAGGGAGGTTGAGACATGCCAGCCCATCCTTATGGCTTGTGGTCTACCAGTTAGAAAGTTGGAGATCCACCAACATAAGGGTGGGCTAAGGCCCAGGTGTTTCAACTTGTTATAGTGTTGAATGCTGAACTGTAGTCCACACAGAACATTTTGACGTAGTTTCCTTTACTAGTGTCCAGATGACTGAGTGAGGTGTGGAGAGGTGGGAGATGGTGTCGTCAGTTGAGCAGTTATGGCGATAGGCGAACTGTAGGGGTCCAGTGTGTCCGGTAGTGAGGAAGTGATGAGGTCTCTGATTAGTTGCTCAAAGCATTTCATTATTATAGAGGTTAGGGCTATGGGGCAATAGTCATTGAGGGTAGTAGGGTGTGGTTTCTTGGGGACGGGGACAATGATGGACTCTTTGAAGCTTGTGGGGATTGTTGATTGGAGTAGGGAGAGATTGAATATCTCCATGAACACTGGTGCTAGTTGGTCTACACAGGATTTGAGGATGCGGCCTGGAATACCATCTGGATCTGCGGCTTGCCTGGTGTTCACTCTCCTGAAAGCTCTCCTCACTTCATGCTTGGAGATGGTAGGTGTGTTTCCAGTGGTGGCATCCTCTTCTTGACTGCAGCCCTTGGCGTCGCTAGTACTGTTGGCTCCATTTACTGCGGTCTCGAAGATGGCATAGAAGGTGTTAAATTAATTTGCCAGAGACATGTCTGTGGTCATCTTGTTGGGTTTTAGAGGTTTGTAATCTGTTATTATTCCTTGCCACAGACTCTTTGAGTCACCCTGTTAGTCTGTTCCATATGTCAGTATATGGGGTAAAATCAGATTGTACTGACTACAATGATAAAATATAGATTTCATAAATAAAATGTAGTTAAAAGATTTTTTTGTTCCCTCATAGCACAAAAGAAGGTTCAAACAGTAATATCAGGATTATTCAAGATTTTTCTCCCACTGTATGAATGTATTTAAATAAAGACGATCCACTGTTTAACGAACTCAACATGGCACCAGGGTTATATACTGTATTCTGTCCTTCCACGACCAAATTGTTGTCCTTTAAATCTGTTTCTTTCTTGAATATCACACTGCCAAATTTTTGATGTATCTTGAGCTACCATTCCTTAAATTAATACTTTAAAATTGAGTATCAGGTGTGGAGCATACACATTGTTATAATACGAATAGCTTTGTTCAATAGTTCACTTATTAGGAGGCGCTTATATTTTCAACTGTAAATTCCATTATTTATTACTTAATAATTTCCAACATACCACTCAAATCACTTTCAAGTTACTCTCTCTCAGCTCACCTAACCTCACAGGGTTGTTGCTGTGGGAAAAAGAAGAAGGGGGAGATATATTGGATATCTTCACCACCTTGAATTATTTGTAAAAAATAATAATAAAGGCAGGATATAAATAAACGTAAACATTCGTTATACTTATATCTTACAAATTAATGCCACTTTGGGTATTTTCTGGGCATTCCTTCTCTGTGTTTTAAAAAGATGAGAGAAAAATGAGGACCAGACTTGAAAACTGAAAGATTCTGTAATGTCTAGTGATTAATAGAATTGTTTATACAGATTCTAATATAGGTTTATTTAACTGACAATCAGTTGTGTTCCTTTTCAGACATTAATGAATGCCAGTTACAAGGGGTTTGCCCTAATGGTGAGTGTTTAAATACCATGGGCAGCTATAGGTGTACCTGCAAACTGGGATTTGTACCAGATCCTACTCTTTCCAGATGTATCCGTAAGTAACCAAAACAATCAGTACTATTTAGTTGTGTGTTTCCTTTTTCCCAGCCTTCTTAAAATTTGTATTGGAAACAGTTTAATCATTGTTAATTTAAATGTTCCTGTGGTAGGAATTCTGACTAGGAGAAGTTTCAGTTCACCATTTTGAATTGTTTTGCTTTAATGAAAAGGGATAGTTTTAATCAGACTGCATGTTGTAATAGAATCCAGAAAGTTCATTTTCCCAAATAAATAACAAAAACAAAATCAGTTCTTGGGGTATGTACCAGCAGACCATAAGTGGGGTTTAATCAGTAGCTGAGTAAAATAACTGATTTTTTAAGATTTAATAAGACCCACCAATCTCAACAGGATTTCATTAAAATGAACAACCATATGTAAACTATGTTTTGACTTCTCACAATTTCTGATTTTACCAGTACTTAAATGCCCATGTGTGCATGTTGATCACAAGATCTTTGAGATAATTACAGTAAAAAGCCTTGTTTAGCTGAATCTACAAATACAATTATATTGTTAATTTGGTCTTTTCATTTTCAAGAACTGCATGTGTTGTCAATGATCATTCTCCTTCACCCTTAATAATTATCAGATCTGTTATTTTATCCTATGGCATGCTATGAATGCTTCAGAAATGATTAGGAAGAAATATTTTGAATCTTACATGAATACAACTTTTCTTTTCCATTTATTAAAGCTTCCTAACTTTGCTAAGTAGAGTCTTAAAGCAGCCCAAACTTTTTAAACAGTTACTTGAATGAGCAGGGGAGAGGTATAATGGTCATGGAAAGTCTAAAATATTTTTTTCGGATCCTTTTCAAATCATGCAAAGTCCTGTTAGATATTTAAAAAAATTAAATCCATTCTCTGTTAGTAGTCCCTTAGCTTTGCAGATGTATAAATTATTTTCTTCCTAAAGTTTTAATAACCCAGTGAGGAGCTGAGCGTGTTTTTGTAAACTTTTTACTTTTTGTAACTAAAGCATGTTTTTGATTTATTGCAAAGGAAAAAAATAGAAACACAGAGGGGAAAATGTAAAGAGGGATTCTGAAAGGATGGTTGGCTGAAACTTTTTTGAGGAATGAGCCAAACTTCAACAATTTTTTTACAAGTCCCATTTGTGAAAACTTTTGCTAAGAGTTATAAATTAAATAAAATAGAGCCTTGTTCTCCTTGTTGCCGTCACATTTTAAATAAAAGCCTTTCACATGATGGAGCTCTCAAGTGGTTCATAAATATCTCACATGCCCAATTCAATTCCAACTGAGATGTCTGCTCCCATGGAGTAATATAAGTCAGTTGAGCAGTCTCTGAGCTCACTTTTTTCAGATAAACAAGTGTACTTTCCATAGTTGAAGTGATCCTTTCTCCTATCTGCCAAGATAATGGAAACTCTTATTAGGCATATCTTTGACCAGCCAGTTTACATGCTATTTTTGCCTACATAATACACACCTGGGAATGACTTGAGATTTTCTTCTATAAAGAAGAATAAGAAGATATGGGTTATCTTTGAAACTTGGAAAAGTGGTTGAGGAGTAGAATGTAAAACTTGACATCTAATTAGTTCCAAGTAAGAATCACTTTATTAGTTCATGGGTAAGTAGTGGTTTCTTATAAAAGTTAACAAATATAAATTAATTATTGGAAATAAGAATAAGCAACAAGTTGCGTGGTGTCATGTGCAAGAATATTGTGTCAGCTCTCATGGATGTAAACTTGCTGCATTCTCATTTTCTCTGCCAATAAAACATTGTTTGGTCTCTGGCATTATTTAAAACATGTGCTGGTCTCTGTGTTTTATTTTATAGATTATAACAAGGTGGCCAACTATGACTTGTGGAATTCAAGTCCCAGAATTTCTAGCCATGCTGACTCAGGAATTCTGGGTACGGAAGTAATAGGTGGTAAAGGGCCCATAGTTACCCACCCCTGGATTATATGGTTGCAATTGGAAGAATTTTGCACACACATAGGCCTTTTAAAAAAAAATCAATTTCAGAAAAATTATTTATTGGATACTACTACAGATTAGTTGTCACATATGAATTCTTGTTGTGCTGGAGATTCCAAAAAGTTCCCTTTTTTTTAACCCAGTCCTAGAACAAATATATAATAAAAGATGCTTTCTGTCTTTCTTTTCTCAAAGCCAGAAAATAGAATTATACAAAAAATAAAAGAGATGGTCGACAAGCAGCCATGCAATTTGCATATAGAAAAGCTTTGATGAAAATGTATTTTTAAAAATGATCCAATAAAATGCAGGGCATATTATTTGAGTAGGGAAAGTAGAGGAGTAGAATTTATATGAGAAGATAGCAATACCACATAATGAAGTCTGCACACTTTTTCCTATTTGGACAGAATGAATAATGAATCTTGAATAGAGTTTTTACAGAATTCCTTAAACCTTTCTTCTTTTTATGTGTTACTAGAAGGATTGAGATTGAGAGGAAAGCTTTATCTATTTATGGGAATCTTTGGGTTCTGAAAGCCACCTTTTTATTAGAGGTGGGCTGTTTTGCTCATGGATAAACTAGGCCATTAAAAAATGTATAATAGAGTGCAGCACGTGAATTTTCACATTGAAAGAACTGATTTCAACTATCAAAGCAACATTCTGAAAGAAATGCAGTTTTTCCACCACCACCACCCCAAAAAAAGCAAGACAAAAAATAACACCAGATTTTAGGCAGATTTGTTTTAAGAAAACTATATGTGATGGAATGTGCCTGACACTGTATGATCACTTCATAACTACATTGTGTTGCTGACTTTCATGCTCAGTAGAAAGATTATAGGCTGTTTCAGCCTAGACACCTAATAATCATTTAATAAGATCCTCAAATAATATAATGTGACTGTTTATAGATACACTTCTGTTTTAAAACATTTGAAGCCCAACAGGTATATTGCCACTTTTTTCTGGATTTAATATATGTACACAGTTGGTTTGAAACACAGGAACTATATTTAAATTGATTGTGTACCTTAATTGAATTATAATTAGGCTGCATCTGTAAAAAATTGTTTCAGGCTAAAATGTTTTCTTCCTATTTTTTTTGTATGCAAATAAATGAAGAAAAAAAACTTTTTCTAGGTTTGTTTGTACTTGAAGAATTATAAAGAAAGATGGTCTTTGTCAAGTTGAAGAATGTCAACACTTATTTCTTTAATGTCATATGAAAAATATATATCCGAATGTGGGTGAAATCTACCAATTACTGCTGCTGTACAATGTCTGTTAAGTGGATAATTGATACATTAATTTTTAATAGTTGCTTGGGGCTTAGAACAGAACCTTTGAATCATTCTTTTACAAATTAAATATGTAGTCTGCTAAGAATCAATAAAAACACATGGGATCTAGGCAAGCCTTGGTAAGAAGACCAGGGATCTTCTTTGAAAAGGCAGAATATCTTTTAAAATAAAGCCATGCCAAATCTGTAAAAATAAATGAGATTCACTAAAATGAATATAACTAATCAGCCATAAACTTGATAAATGTCTTGTTTTTCCTGTAAGACAGAAGAAACAGATTTATTTATGTGGAATATAATTTACAACTTGATTCAGCTTGGAGACCATGACTTAAACTTTTGCTTAGCTGTTATCACATATGATTTGGCATTCTTATCCATTTTATTTTTCCCATATTTTAGCATGATTCAAATTTCCTGACCTGCCTATATAGCTTCTTTTATTTTTATGGTATCAGAAGGAGAGACAAGATATTCTAATTTAACTTGACTCCTTGCTATCTGTTTTTATAACTATGATTTTTTTTAGAACAACAATAGAACAGTAGTTCTGTTAACTGAAGGAATTTCAGATTTTGGTGATGTGAATTTGGAAGACCTGCAGAAAAAGAACGAAACATTAGGGAAGGATGATAGAGCTCTTAGCTGATTTTTTTTTTTTGCCAATGATTTAATTTATTGATTGATTAGTTTCCAGTTTCCTTGGTGACCTTAAAAGATCTTATCTATCAAGTCAAAGTTATCATTGTGTAATTCATTTGTGACATAGCTTTGTAAAGTGAGTGTTGGAAGTGAACGTGTGATCTGTCAATGTTCTGTATTTTTACTGTTCACCTGCTTTAAGCTTGCTTAAGTGCTTCTGCATGGGAATAAGACAGTCTCCTAATTCTGTGTTATTGGAGCATGGCTGCATCTAATTTGAACACTGGCTTTTACTTCTAAACAAATTGGGCTTTAGTTTTGAACTGTATCAAATTGATGTCAGGTATGACTTATAAGAAATGTTTTGTTTCTGGACATCAGCATCCTTTTATCTAATGATGTGTTGAAGTTTTTTTTTTCCTTATTTGGTGATGGAACTCCTGTGGTGTTTCTCTGTTTTGTTTCTCAAGTAAACTTTAGCCTCCTCCTTCCCTTTTTGCTGCAGTTGATAATCCCATGGTCATTGAAGAGAAAGGGCCCTGCTACCGGTTTGTCAGTGCAGGAAAGCAGTGTATGCACCCTCTCTCTGTTCAGCTCAGCAAGCAGCTCTGCTGTTGCAGTGTTGGGAAGGCCTGGGGCCCACACTGTGAAAAGTGTCCCCTTCCAGGAACAGGTAAGAGGTTCCCAGAAAATGGACATATTTGCACACATGTATAACATACCACATAGATAATAACCTAATGTCATTCACCATAGTCTTGAATTGGTTGTCTCTCTTATCATTGGGAACAGCAATAGATGAAGTTTTCTCCTTCTATATTTTGCAATGACCAGCTTTCCAATTAACAAAACAGTTGCTGAGTGATGTTTGTTACTGCATAATTCATTTTACAAGATGGTCACAAATGCATTAAAATGTGTACGTCTGTGAGAATTTTCTAAAGTGATATTGGTCTTCATGTTTAGACCTCAAAATAACCTTTGTAATTATCACAATAGTGGCATTCCTAAGGCTTCTTGTCCATATTAGGTGCCTGAAATTAAGGCAGGAAGAAACAATGATGCTAAGGATGGGTTACCAGTTTATATATAGATGAAGCCTGGATGGAATTAAAGGTTGTTGGTTTTTTTTGCTTCTGAATAAAAGTTTTATGTAACAGAAATAGGAATTTTCAAGTCACTTAAATAATAAATTGCCCAATCAACTAAACAATATGTTGAACAATAAACTTGTATTGGGAAATTTGATTTTGAGTAATTAATACTGTATAGTTTCCAATCTCCTATTCCAAGACTGCACTAGAGAGGAGAGAGAAGCTTCAAGTCTCAGATTCCTTCATGTGATCCTGAATTAGAATTTAGAATTCACTTTAAAAATGCCCATTGTTTGGTTGAATTTATTCTCAAATTGAATCTTTTTCTAGGAGGAACAAAATACCTTCCTAAGAAACGTATGTTATATTGCAGTCATTTAATTTGTCATTTTGCTTAACAATAGAATATAAAAACATTTTTCATGTCAGATTTTCTTTATTATGTTTTCCAATGTGTCAAGAAATGTTACATTTTTAGATTCTTAAAAGGAATGTTTTCCCATCCCAAATCTAGCTGCTTTTAAGGAAATCTGCCCTGGTGGAATGGGCTATACGGTTTCTGGCTCTCATAGAAACAAGCTATATCATCACCCTGCAGTTAGAGTTCAGCCACCTGTCTTTGGCAAGACCCAGATTACTCATCCTGTTGCTAAAGGTCCTTCTCCTCCACCTCTCCCAGCAAAGGAAGAGCCAGTGGAGGCACTGACCATCTCACAGAAAAGTGAGCCCGAGGTGGCTGTGAGAGAAGGTGAGAGTGGAAAAGGATTTCTTTATGTAGTTTAGTGTGTTTTTGAGTATGTTCACATATTTCTTATTTCCTGTGTATTTCTTACAGTGTAAAGTGCTTGTATCAAATGTGATGGCCTACCAGCAGCCTATCAAGTATTTGATTGTATCATTTATTATAGGAACTGGTTTCAGATTCTACAACTTGGTGCATATAAAAAATATTTAGCCCTCTGGGCAAAGAACTGGATCAGGTGACATACTCCCAGTAAATTATATATTTCTTACAGATATATGCATGGGAGTAAATCTTAATTTTGTTCTTCATTTTTGTTCCCCACCCAATCTGAAATTGAATTCTCTTGGGTTATATGTCAAATGTTTGGAATCTTCTGCGTTTTCCAAATGAAACACAGCTTTTCGCCATTGCCAAAGCTTTTCACCATTGCAATTGTTACCTGAACTATTTCTAGATGTCAGTTTCATAGTTTTATGTCTCAGTCTTTGCATGGTTCCTGCAAATGCCTTTAAAATCAGCTGCTTCTAAGTGTCCTGTTTTTAACATGCTTAACATCAATGCAAACAAAAGCAAAGAGCTTGCCGCATGTGCAGAAATAAGTGCATTATCAACACGCTATTGGTGAACAGAACATAGACTGGTGGATACAGAGTGTTATGTGGAGTGTTGTGATTATTTTGATTTTGAATTATTGCCCTTCTGGAGTAGCTAAATGTGGTTGTATGTCAATGTGTCTTGTGTGGGAATTGAAATAATGCAGAAAGCAAAGAAACCACAAAATCACCAAAATTACTTTGAAACCCTACATCATACCTACAAAATAATTTATGCCTGAATATGTTTAATTTAGAATGACTGGGTTCGATTTTGCATAGAATATCTACATGTTAATGTTCAATTGCCAGTTAAAATTGAGATTTCTGTTTTTAATTATGTTCATACATTGTTATACTTTTAACCTTTGAAAAATACATTGTCAACCTAATATACATCTTGAACTGATCTAAATCCAGTAAAATGAGGTTACTTTTTAAAATCTTATATAGCGGCAAAGATTTGTATAAAAGTTTCTTGAATTAATGTGGTTATTTTCATGCTAATCTTTATATTGTATTTGTTCATTTTAAAATGTTTGTGATGGATTCTGTGTTAATAACAAGTGATCAAAATTTGTTTTCTTGTTAGAAGTTTTGTATGGAATTTTCTTTAAACCACAGAGCAATGTTAATATATCATTAAAGCTTTATTTATTTGTCCTTTAAGTTATGGGAATGAACAAACTGTACCAGAAGATGCTAGTACTAAATGTAAAATATTTCTTAAAAGGAGGATAAAGTTGAGACTAAGCCACATGATAACAAACATATCAAACATTACAGCTGACTCCACTGCCAACCAGTTGTCGTTTTGCTCTTGTGGAATCAAAATAACATTTAGCTTTTATTGGGATATGCAGTAATGGGTATCTCATTTGAAGTTGAAAGTCATGTTACTAATACGAGTAAGACTTCTGGTACACATTCGGTTTAATAGTGTTTGATGTTACCTTCTGAGTAAGAATATTTTTTTATATCTTTGCCTTTCACCACTTCTCATATGAAACTCATAAGAATCAATTACACTTTTTTGCATCTAAGAAAATCAGTGTGGCTTGTTTTTCCATTATATTGCTCCAAATATTCCAAAATGTCCAGTAGATTTCTAATATTGTCTTTTAACTGTCTTTTAGATAAAAATCCACATCAATTGTCATGAATAAATTGTTACAAAATTATTTTTAGTCTATCAGCTAAAATCGATGTGAAACGATTTGTAGTTATTATTAAATAATGATTTCATAGTATCTTGTTAAAGTCAAATCTAGTTCCTCTTTAAGTAGTAACGCTATACTGGCTTCTTTCCAAGTCTCTAGCTGCTATAGATAGAGTTCATTGTGTTTTCTAAAGATTGTATCGGCTAGCTGTAAAAATGTCTATCACATCAAAGAAAACATTTTTGAATGATGTTAATATTTTTCTCAGAATGTTTGTCTAATTGCAGGAACATCATACCATTCCCATTCCCCATCAAACACTAAGTTTCATAACAAAAACCTATTTATCTCTCCAAAAGTTGTTTTGTAAAATGATACTTTGTTTTCATTTGGGACATAAGTTCCCAGTATTCCCAGAATTTGTGACTTCCTTTGTTCATGCTGCAACATAGCTATGTGTTGTATGAACAATACATTGATTTTTTTTAAAAAAGCTAGTATCTCTAATTATATTTATCCTACAAATGGAAAAGGTAAGAGTTAATTAAATATCACTTATTTGGAAAAAGGGATTACTTAAAATATTTAAGATGTTTAATAGGTCTAGGAAGAGTGGGAGAGGGGCAAGGAATGGATTGCCCTATACAGTCTCCCTGCTGCTCCCAGGTTGAAATCTACCCCCATTTACCATCTAATTTTTTACAGCATCCATGTGGTTAATAATTGCATAAATAAGATCTTGTGCACTTCAGCCCTTAGGAATAAATAGTTATGATTTGTTTCCCCCCCACTTGTGATGGCGCGCATTAAAAACCTACTTGTTCCAACAGGCCGGTCTGGCCTAGTACTATTAGTTGGGGGTTTTTTAAATTAGTTTTTAAATTTTAAAAATTTTAATGTTTCAAATTTTTTAACTCTTTAGTTTTTTATTTGGTTTTATTTCAATTATGACCAGCCACCGCACTTACTTTTAAATTTAAATTTTGTTTTTTAAACTGTTATGTATTTGTGTTTTTAGAAGGCTGTACACCGCCTCGAGTCCTTCAGGAGGGAGGCAGTATAAAAGTCAAATAAAATAAATAAATAAATAAATAATGTACATGTTTGTGAATATTCTTTTAAATTTAGCCCATATTTCATTTGCTAAAATATTTAAGAACAAAACCTAAATCATGCTATTTTTGATTACTTGGGTAATCAGTTCAGGCTTTCCATTCAATAGAGTTCTTCCATTAACAACTAAATTTTCTGACTAAAAAATTAATACAATTGTAAAGTTCAAATGTGTTGTTATTCAAGTATAATAATCTAATGAACATGGGAGAGCATGCAGCCCTCTTGAGCTCCATTTTCATTGGCAGAGTAGCAGGAGGTCATGGCAGCCAAAACATACCTCAGGAACCTGTTTTCAGTGGCAGAAGCAACTCAAGCCGATCCTTCGCTGTTTCCAGGGTGGCCCCATGGGCAAGATATAAGTATCTCAGGGAGCGGATCCAGCCCCCGGGCCTTGAATTTGACACCCCTGATCTGCACTCTCTTTTGGTTTAGGCAGATGTAATTCTCATAGAGGGCTGTCAGGTTGGTGAAGTAATGTAGGGATATCTCAGAAACAAATGACACATTATTCTTAATCTATAATCATAGATACATGAAATCAATCATTGCATAGAATACTGTCAATGAAGAAAGGTTTATTTGTACAAAAATGAGATATATATGTAGAATTATTCATATCTATTTTAACTTCGATGTTGAATGATAGATGTTGAATATAGTTGAATCAATAAACAGATAAATATAAATCATTATTAAATGGATTCCATTTGTTGAAGTCTGAATATAAATGAGAAAAAAAAATCCAGACAATCATATTGGCTCAGTTGGAATGAATTTATTTGTAGATTATGGTGGAAAATAAGTATTTGGTCACCTACAAACAAGCAAGATGTCTGGCTTTCACAGATCTGTACCTTCTTCTTTAAGAGGCTCCTCTGTCCTGCTCTCATTACCTGTAGCAATGGCATCTGTTTGAACCTGTTATCAGTATAAAAGAGACCTGTCTACAACCTCAAACAGTCACACTCCAAACTCCACTATGGTGAAGACCAAAGAGCTGTC